>PVHP010041351.1:0-15544 GCA_004024765.1 Zapus hudsonius | reverse complement strand
TTGCCAGTGTTTGGCACACCTTCCTGCCGCTGTTTGCAGTGCTGTGGCAGAGGTGATGTCCAGCCCTCTGCTCATGCCATCGTTTTCCCTGCCAGAATGGAGTCTCCCCTTGAGTCCGTAAGCCAAATAAACCCATTCCTCTACAAGCCACTTTTGTTTGGGTTCTTTCTGCGCAGCAACTAGAAAGCTGACTGCAACATTACCAAAGGCAGGTTACCTTTGGCTAGTGCCAAAGGTGTGTGCCACCTCCTCTGGCTTCATATTATATTCTAAACCTTAGCCCAAAGTCACTCAGCCCAGCTGGGACCCAACACAGGGAGGCACTGTTTTTGTGCTCAGCAGACCCATGCTCAGTTTCAAAATGATGGCCAGAAGTGGCATCAAATACATTGCTTGAAACCTTTCACTTAAGAAGATGACTGCAGAACCTTTACTTCCAGACCCTTTGACTTGGCAGATCTCCCTCCCCTTCCCAGACTTGTGTGCACTATATAATAACCTAACCTAGCCTGAGATTAGATTCAGGACCCGGGGCTCCTGTGCCCTCTACAGTAAATCCAGCTGCTTTCTCTCCCTTCCCTTGTTCTCATCAGCATTCCTTCAGTATCTCTTCCCTACCAAGGAGAAACCACACAGTCACCTCTTTCCAACTCCTCAGTGGTCAGTTTCCTAATCAACTAGACAAGATACGCCATGGACACAAACTCATGATTCTTAACCCTGAGTTCAGGTTTATTCTGGGTAGACTCCCTTTCCCACGGGCATGATTTTGGCTCATTTAGGGACTTAGGAAAGACTCCACGACTGACCCTGAAGATAACTGTGGAACACCTTGAACACCCTACAGTGATGAGATCCACTAGGAGAATCTGGAATCCCACTAGTCAATCCCCATGGGTTCAGATTTCTATCTTCCATGGTGGAGGCTTTGTAAGTTTGGTGCTTTCTTGGGCTTTGTACATGATTTTGCCTCCTCTGTAGTTTTAGTTATTGTGTTCTTCTTTTTGTAGGCTTTAGTGGTTGGATGTTCAACATTTCTTATGGAGCATATTCCCTAAAATATTCTCTGTAGGTTTTACATTGTGTTCATATAATCATCGAGCTGGATTTTATCATGGAAAGATTTCCTTTCTCCATCTATTATGTACTTTTGTATATTTAGTACTTTTTCTGGTTAGAGTAATATGGGTGGAAGCCATAGTTTCCCAACCCTTCTGGAATTCAGGGTTTCCGCTGGAAAGTCTGATGTAACTCTGATGGGATCACCTTTGTACTTAATGAGTTGTTTCTCTCTTGCTGCTTTTAACCCTCTCTTTGCTTTTTTATTATTATGATCTTTAATATGATGTGCCTTGGAGAGTTTCTTCTTTGGTCCTATCTGTTTGGTGTTCTGTTGGTTTCTGATATCTAAATGAGCCTCTGCTTTGGGTAAAATTTCTTCAATAATTTGGTTGGATATGTGCTCTATGCTTTTGGCCTGGATTTCTTCCCCTTCTGGTCATGATCAAGATGCTTGTTTTCTCTCATATTCTGCATGATTTTTTGAACCTATGAACGTTTTTGGACTCCTGATCAATTTCTTCTTTCTTATCTTCCAGATCTGAGGTTTTGTCCTTCACGTGATCAATTCTGGTAGTGAAGGTTTCTAGAGAGGATTTTTATAACTCTATTTGATTTTTGTTTTCTGTTGCATTTTTCTGCATAGTACCCATCTCTTTGTTGAGTTCCAATTTCAGGTTGAGGTTCCATCTTCTTAATGCTCCTTGGAAATCATTCTTGCATTTGATCATGTCTTCATTAAGCTTAGTCAGTTAGTTATTGTGATCCTCTATTTGTTGGCTTACCTTCTCCATTTATCTCTATTTTGAGGTTCCTATGGTTTTCCTAAATTAAGGTAACCCTATTGACTGTAAGTGATGATTCTTTTACATTTCACTCATGCAATTTTGCTTCCAGATCACCTATTCTCTTAGTAAGGGGCTCACTGAGTTTATGTACTAAGCTTATTTTGGAATTGCAACTCTGTTCTTTCCTCTATATTTTCATTTGCGACTTCTCTTACAGGACTAGGTAGTCTTGGTGAAGATGTCTCAGCTTCTAGCCCTTGTATTATCTTCAGTGAGTGTTCTGTTCTTTGTCATAAACTGGATTAGAGTGGAATGTCATTGTATCCACAGATAATTCATATTGAATCAATGAAATTTCCATTTTGTACACAGAAGTATGCTCCCAAATTGTGGTTTTTATTTTTGTCACTAAAATGAATGGAGAGAAAATACTTGTTTTAATGGGAAATGCACACAGCCACACAGATCTACCATCCAGTCTGCCATTTAATATATTCAGGTTGGAAGAATGACAGCCACCTGCCCAGCACTCAAAGTTATTTCAATTTCTACAAAGAATTATATATGTGGTGATATAAAGTGAGACTTGCAAATAAAATATGCTTTCAAGTCTTTAAAAGAGAGGAATCTTCCTTAATTATATCATGAGATCACACATAAATCGTGAGCCTTTAATGGTAAAATAAGAAGTGTATCAGTCAGAAAGATGGACAAGAACAAAGATAGGAGCTATTCTAAAGAAGGAGATAATTCGCCCAAAGTTGCTTATTTTGAAAATGAAGCTGTTCATGAGCCAACGAATATGGATCTTCAGGAAGCTTGTAAAGAATGTGGAATACCAGGAGGGAATAGCATGCTTCTGTCTTACCATATGAACATTAATTTGAATGAGTCCCATAGTAGAGTTATTTTTTTTTTTGGCCAAGCCTTTGAAATCTCATTTTATCACTGTGAGATTTTAGGAACAGACATCACATGTGATCACAACATTATAATCTGTAGAAATAAGATAGATTTGTGTGGTATTAAGCCTTTAAGCTTGTGCTAAGTGTCAAGATAACAATAAGCCATGCATACTCTGAAAATCATAATCATTCTCTGTGCAAGGCATTATCATTTTAAATTGTTATTTATCTTATATTATTTCTACTTAAGATTGTAAAGCTCAATTGAGATATGTCTCCAGAATATTCCTTGTAACTTTATTATTTATTTATTAAAATTTCATCAAAGTTTCCATGCATTCATATCATGTGTCCATGTCATTAAGTGATTTTATTTCTGGTAAAAATCAATGTATATATCAATTTGTTTAACTAGTATTTTATTTTTATTTTTTATTTGCAAGGAGAGAGAGAGAGACAGAGAGAATTGGTGTGCCAAAGCCTCTAGTAACTGCAAATTAATTCAAGATGCATGCACCACTTTGTGCATCTGGCTTTACAAAAAACAAAAAAAAAACAAAAAAAAACTAAAGTCATTAGGTTTTTAGGCAAGTGCCTTAACTGATGAGTCTTTTCTCCTGCCCTTTAATTGTTCATTTTTACATAACATCCTAATTAATAAAAAATTATTTTAAAAAGGGATGTAAAGACAGATTTCATTACCGAACAGGTTGAAGATAGGTAGTTGGAAAGTAGAAGTAATGGAGTGTTAAAACATTAATATAGATCAATATGAGAAATGCAAAATGAGTGAAGGAAACAAAAGAACCCAAATGGAAATGAAGGAGTTCAGCAATGGAAATTAGGGAAGGAACACTCACTTATGACATAGATATTTGCTGGATATTCTACTTACTCGTTTGTTTTTTAATAAAAAAGGGTTTTGGATCGAGGGTTAGGTTAGCACACTTGGATTTAAGGGCCACTGTAGTTTAGTGAAATGTTTTAAACTGGTGATATATTGTCTTGGTAAAATACATGGTACCCTTCATGTCTATCAATCACATGTCAGTCATATTTTTTCCTGAAGCATAACATATTTAAGTTATATAATATACTAATTTAACATTTAATTTTTAAAAAAATATTTTTATTTGCAAGCCAAGAGAGATAGAGAGGAGAGAGAGAGAAAGAGAGAGAGAGAGAGAGAGAGAGAGAGAGAGAGAGAGAAAGAGAGAGAGAGAGAGGGAGAATGGGGATGTCAGGACCATCAACCATTGCAGATGAACTCCAGATACATGTTCCACTCTGCATCTGGCTTTATTTACGTGGGTATTTGGGTATCAAACCCTGTCCCTTAGGCTTTACAGGCAAGTGCCTTAACCACTGAGTAATCTCTCCAGTTCCAACATTTGCTTTTGGTAAGGATATGCTTTCACAGCAACTGAGAATTCAAAGAAATTTGAAGTTGTTTCCTCTGTCCATGAATATATTTCATTTGAAATAATGTTGGATGTACAAGGAAAGTTGTTGTTTCTTTGTGTTCTTTTTACTTTGCCTGACTCCTGAGTGTGTGTAGTGACCAGTATGTATATGAGTTATTCCAAAAAAGGTATATTATGCTTTTTCATTATATGATGATATTTTGACAATATATGTAGTGGCTTTAAGAATACACCATTTTTTGCAGAAAATTTTGGTGATATTGAATATGCTCTATAATGCCATCTTTAGAGAAAAAGTCACAGTAATAGTAAAGACAAATCTCGACATAGCAGACAATGTCATAAATATTATAGCATGCATTACACTGTCCATTTTGTATGGCTAATGAAAACACTGCAATTTTCTTAATGATGAAGAAAATAGTATTTACTGAACTTGGGTAGCATCTGAAAGCTAGTAGAACTTCCTTGGAATTCAATCTGTTTTGGAACCCAAGTATAGTTATATGAGCAAATTCTGATTCAAACTGTCCTGTGTTCTGAACATTATATCATTTTCCAATGCCTTTCTTTCAGTTCTGGCTATCTGGTTATTTTCTAGTGTAGCATGCTAATAAAATAATGTGGGGAAACTGTTGGTACATTCTAAAACACTAAAATCAATATGCTTTATTCCTTTTCACAACGTAGTTCTGCAATTTATTGACCATCAAAATTCCCTGGTACCAAGATGCTTGCTGAAAAGATGAAATAAGCAACCATAAAAATAGGTCTGAATGAGCCCAGGAAGAAGGTGTCTATATTTTAAATACATATTTCCAGAGGAAAACAATGACATATTATGTAGATGTCTTGATAATTGTCATTAAAATCACAGCAACCATATCATAATCAATTTTTTTTCAATATGATCTTATGGAGTTAGGCTACAAATTTGACTTTTTTTCTCTATGAAATCAAATGTTATGATTTTATATTGGTTTGAATGGAATACTACTAGACACTTTATTTCTAGATGCCTGTTTAGAATTATGGTGAATAAACAAAAACTGGCCTGTCATCTTCTATTATCTTCTTTTTTTGTTTTGGAATTTATGATTAAAGCATTTTTCCCTTGAAACTAAAGCTTATCAAATTAGAGAGTTTCTTTAAAAAATGTTACAATAAAGACATGGTCTTTTAGAAAAAAGAAGCATCTCAATAAATTCACATAAATTATTATACTGTTAAAATACCCCTGGCCATGGTAGAATTTATGGGAGAATTGGACATCATATTTTATAAATATATTTTAATAAACTAAAACACAATTCTCAACCCATTTGTTTTAAAATTACCAGGTTATCTAAATGCATGAGCTATCCTTGAATAAAACAAAATAAAACCAATCAAAATCCAGTTAAATAAAAATAGATGGTGGGGGTTACTTGTATATCTATTGAATTGTTATTAAACATTTCATGTTTTTACACTGTTTGACATACAAGATGCAAGTATATCTAGAGTTTGCAACATAGAGACTGTGAGATCATGGGGTTTCTGACACTTTCTCAAATGCAGGAAAGACATTTTGACACATAAACAGAGATTTAAGTGACATGCAGCAAGTTCCTGTAAAACAGTGGTACCATTTCTGGGTCTTGCTAAATATATATACTGAGTGGTCTGTGACTAAGTTCCTTTATGCTAAAAAAAATAAACATGGTCTTAATAGTTGTCATATGAATGTAACAAACATCATATGAATATATGCTATATTCTAATCATTATCTGTTATGATTAATAAACTGTAGAATATCTCCTCATGCTATGTTTTGTTTAGTTTACATTTCTGCTATGAAAGATAAATGAAATAGCCCACTTATTTTGTGCCAAAGAAAGTATATTCTAACAAGTAAGGATATGGTTGGTATAAAACTGTGAAGATATGTTTTTGACTCTTAACTTACACACTATAGTCTATATAATAGTGAATCAATGGCTGGGCAAATTACTCCATAGTTGAATTTAATTGCTTCCAAAGTCTAATGGCCATGTTTCGATTATCCAGGATCCACATAAAGCCAGATGCACAAAGTGGCACATGTGTGTGGAGTTTGCAGTGGCAGGAGAGCCTGATATGCCTGTACTCACTCTGTGTTTATGTGTCTGCCTCTTTCTCTGTCTCTCTACCTCAAATAAATAAATAAATAAATAAATAAATAAATAAATAAATAAATAAATAAATAAATAAATAAATAAAATATTTAATAAGAACCCCTAATATTTATTTAAAACTACATTTTATCTTTAATAACAATGGATGCCATATCTACTCACCTTACATACCACTGTGCTCACTAGCCAGAAACTTTGCCATCAATACTGATTCTTTTCATTTTCCTCTTCCACTACATTCATGCATTCTATTTATTCTATACATTAAGATTGATCCCATCTAACCCTACCAACAGTAGGCCGATACCTGAGATTCTGGCAAGAGAGGAGCCACCACAGTCATACCATGGAGGATCCATATGGAACCCTGCAGAGAATGACAGGAGGAACAGAGGGACCCACAGCCACAGACATTCAACCTACACAGGATAAGCCAGTGAGACAGAAACCAACAATTTCGACACAAAGACCCCTAAGCTCACAACCTTAAAGCAGCCTTAATACTCATCTACCACGACTCAGGGAACTATGGGGAAGAGGGGGCGGAAAGATTGTAAGAGCCTTGGTGGGGGAGATTATCCAGAAGCATGGCACCCTTCAGTATCAACACACTTGGGACAGGAGAACCAGGCTGAGTACTAGGCTATCCAGGGCCCCCTGCCACAAGGTCTGATCCAGATGGTACATGGAGGAGGATATCCAGCTGATTGGGGATGGGGAGGGGAGCATTGGGGAATTGGGGATAACAACGCATTGTTTGCCCACTGAATAAAGTAACACATTATGGACAATAAATATATATTTAAGATTTTAAAAAAAGATTGATAAAACCATTGATATTCAACTGCTTCTTACATACCACATTACCTTTTAATTGGGCATCAATCTCGCCATTTCTCTCAACTCTCTAAGTGCTATCCTGATCATTTGTAAAAAAAAAAAAATAAGTTTAGGATTATGGAATAAACATCATTTGTCAGCCTCATTATAGTTCTGTTCTCTCTCTGGAAGGTTTGCCAGATGATACTTCCATCACTACTTCAAAATATCAAGCTCCAGTTATCAAAACAGCATTGTGTCAACAGTTAATTCTGACAGTCTCAATGTCAAGCCTATCTATACTTTGCAGTTTCATCCCCACCCGAATCCTTTCCACAGCTCATTGTTTTGCATTACGGAAAGCTCTTTAGAGTTTGCTCTTTCAGTAAACTAAATTGCATATCTATTAAATTTACACTACTAGATGAATCCCATTGCCCATTATTATTCTGTCTAAAAAAGTGATAAACTGTGGCTATCATTTTTCAAATATTTGAGTTTATTAGAAAGAGAACTAAGCATCAACTAGGCACTAAACCACGTGCAAGAGTAATGACTGGAGTAGCTCAACCGAAAAGGAAGGGAACACATGGCAAGCAGCAGTGAGTAAGGACATCAGATGACAGAACAGGAGAGCAGGTGCTTCTAGGGTCTAGCAGAAAAGGCTGAGGAAGTCCCTTATCAACAGCCACCTGAGCACCTACCCACATAAAGAGGGGTCCTGGGCAGTGTTCCCCTCCATGGGGTGAGTCGTCTTACTACTAGTTCCCACCACTAGACACTTTCATTCCATGGGTCAAATAATAGAGACCTCTATGTGACGTTTCAGAGCTGGAGGAGGCATTCAGGGATGTGGTTTACTCACACCTAGTCTCAAAGTCTTCAAGGCCATAGTACTTGGTGTATGCTGTTGGGTCTGATTTGGTGGAGGAGAGATATTTCACTTCTATCTATGAGTCTGCTGTCCACAACAGTGAAAGAACATGAGAATTTACTAAAACAACTTCCATCATCAAGATATAATCACCAGGTCAGTGCCTCTGCTCATTAGAATTTCACTTTTTAAAATCTTTTCTCGGGCTGAAGAGATGGCTTAGCGGTTAAGGAATTTGTCTGCAATGCAGAAGGACCCGAGTTCAATTCCCCAGTGCCCATATAAAGCCAGATGCACAAGAGGGCGTATGTGTCTGTAGTTCGTGCTGTGCCCATTCTCTCTCTCCCTCTCTATCTCTCTCTCTCTCTCTCTCTAATAAATAAAATATATTAAAATCTTTTCTCAACAGAGATATCTCATGAGTAAAAGAGCTTTAAAAAATGTTTTGTCATTTCTAAACATTCAACTTCACATGTATTATGCTGTTGGTTATTGCCTAGGGTTAATTTAAATGGTTAAAAGGGGGTTTTGCAACAACATCCTATTTTGTGAAATAATTATTTTAATAAAACATAATCCTGCTAAGATATAATAATTAGTTGTATTAAGGTGACAGTGAGAGACAGAATGTGTTGAAATTAATACTAAATTTATATGTCTCTATGAATATTGAACATGATGTCATTGTTAAATGCATATGAAAATTGGCTGGATATCATACAATTTATATAAATCCCTTTCAAAATTTGTCATTACTCTATGCAGTCAATATTTAAAATTATATTTCATGTCAATATTAAATGAAATGCTTAATAATGCATAGTTCCATTATTGCAAACATCTCTGGATTTTCCATTAGTATTTATTATAAACCTAAAGTTGGTTCACTGCCTGATTCAAGATATTCTAGAAAAATGGCTAAAAAATAAGAATGTTCCATCCAAGTCAGAACACATTCCTCTAGAAAATAAGTTCTACTCTGGTTTACATAAGTACACTTCTTAAATAGCTGTCCAAACACTAGAATGCATGGATTTGTCTTTAAGACAACGGAATTAATTTTGAAGTATTTAAAGTTATTTTTTTAAGCTGAATGGGTTTTAGGATCTTAAGGGAATTAAATGGCTTTTGAAAGTGATTTTTTGTATCAACATGCTTCAAACCTTTTGTAGGTTTCAGGCAACCATTTTAGAGATATTTTGTTCAAATAATGGATTTGTTTTATTCTCAGATAAGTCATGCAGTAATCCCCTGCTTTGCAGCTTATGGCTGCTGTAACCAAGGTTAATTAATTAGAAATATTAAAGCTTGGATTAACACTTGGGCCCCATTCACAAATCATTTGCTTAAAAGTATTTAAGTTGCTCAGGAAATTTATTTTCTGTAAACACCACGCCTCACTGGAGAAAAGTTGATTAAAAAAAAACTTTTGAAGACAGATGTACTCTATTTACAATAAGAGTTTGCTATCTGTTTTTCTGCTCAGAAGACTGACTCAAGGTATTCATGAATATATATCTATTTTGGGAAATTCTTAATAAGACTCTTTTACCCTACATAAAACCTGTGATCTTAAAATTAAATTAAAGATGTAAATATATATATATATATATATATATATATATATATATATATATAGAGAGAGAGAGAGAGAGAGAGAGAATATGTATATCCAAAATCCTTAATACTTAACCCATTATGACTCAGGGAACTGAGCGGAAAAGGGGGCGGAAAGATTGTAAGAGCCTTGGTGGGGGAGAACTCCCAGAGACATCGCCCCCCCCTCAGTAACATCACACTAAGGTGAGTGGAACCTGACTGACTCCTGTGCTATCCATAATCCCCTACCCCATGGATGGATCCAGGATGCCCAGGAAGGAGGATATCCAGCTGACTGGGGATAGGGAAGAGAGGCATTGGGGAAATGGGCATAACAAATCATTATTTGTTCATTAAATTTATCTAATTATGGATAATAGAAATAAATAAATAAATAAATAAATAAATAAATAAAATTTAAAAAAAGAAAATGTGTACATTCAATATATGTGCAATTCATCTTCCAAAGTAACTCACTTAAATTTTACAATATTTAGGATTTAGAATTAAGAGAATCAATGAGCTGGAGAAATGTTGACATGGTCTCTGGGAATAAATTGAAAACTGTCATTTTGTGGGGAGGTGTTTGCTTTTTAAAATTAAAACCCTAGGGGTATTATCTGTCTAATGAGGTATAGAAGGCCACAGTATAAAGTCAAAGAAAATCTAAATAACAACATGCTTTCTGACTTTTGCTAGTGATTAAAAAAAAATAAAGTCAAAAACATGAAATGCTTCCTCAACAAAACATGCATATAAGCTTTTATTTTTATATAAAAAAATAACAAAATGAAGCTTTAGAATTCAGTCAATACTGTTTTGTTCAAAAAGCCAGAATGAAAAATCTACTAAGGAGATTTTGTAAAATTTTGTAAGGAGCCACATAGTAAATATTTTAGACTGTCAAGGTCTGTCACAACTGCTTAACTTTGCCACTATAAAAGAATATATAGTATATATAGAGGGAAAGGGAGAAAGAGGAGAGAGTGAGAGAGAGAGAACAAGAGAGAGGCCACTTTAATATAGAAACAAATGGGTGTGGCTATGATCTAATAAGACATAATGGGCATTACATTTTGGATTTCATATAAATTACTCATGTTCAGATGATTTCTCTTTTCGCTTTCATTGAGCTATTTGCACATTCTGAAATAATGATTTGCTCACATGCTATAATAATGGACTCTGTAGGCTAAAAGTAGACCAGGGATTTTTGTCTACCCAACCCTCCTATGCAGCAGGCAATGTAATCTACTCAGTGAGGCTAAACTTTACAGGTTGACAAAGTTAGCTTGCTGTGGCTCCCACTATATTTAGAAAGTAAATTCACAATTTAAAACACTTGGTCCTCCATGTCTTACTTCTCAAGAAAATAATATTCAAGGATAATAAGAAAAATATATAGATGTTTATAATTTATGACAGTTTTCTTGGAAAGGATGCATGCTATGCCCTTTATTCTCCAGAGTTTCTTTATGTTTAGTATCATATTTTCTAGTTGGAGAAGTCCATATTATTTCTCACTGAATGAATTGCCCAGGGAAACTTACCAAGTTAATCCCCATCTCGACCAACATTAAGTCAACAAACCTATTTTATAAGATTGTGTAGAATATATTAATATTATGAGCAAGGAAAATCCCAGAAGGAAAAGAATGAAGTCCAGATATATTGTATCATACCCATTTCCTCTTCTTGATTAGAACAATTTTAATTAATAAATTAATAGTAATATTTTTGGATCACCCTGAAGAAAATTACAATTTTCGGGGCTTTAGGTTGACTGGGAACAAAGATAAAAAACATCTGTAAGTGACCCTTATTTTATATAACTTTAAAGTTAAAAGAAGACATTGTAAAGAATAAAATCCAAAACTTTTCCTCATGGGCTTTTCACACTTGAAACTGGTCAGGATATAATCATTAATTCAGGATTGCCTCTTTCAATTTCTGTTTCTATCAGGAGGACATAAGGTTATAGTCTCTCATAAAGTAATTTGCATAATGATTCAAACGAGTATTTCGAGGCTAAATTTTTGGGCACCAAGATAATCAGTAATATGTTCTAAAGGGATTAATAGGGGCCTGAATAGCTGCTGATGACATCAGGAAATTAAAAATTATAATAAGGAAATCAACTTCTTACCCTGTGAAGATTCCCCTCTTCCATTCAAGTTTTAAAATCCATACTTACTTCAGGAAAGAAATTGACTTTATAAAGCTACATGATGTTATAGCGACATAAAGTTTTAAAAGTCATTTCTCCAAATTAGTAAGTGTAGGAATGAACCACTCATTTAGAAATACAAGATCAAATCCTGTGGCTGAAATTACTTTCTTAAAGTATCAATACTTTAATATTTTTGCCTTTCTTCACTTAAAAATTGCCCCTGTGTTTTAAAATGCAAGTTTATGAATACTTTTGACATGTTTCATAAACTTGTTCATAGCAAATGTTGGTATCATCAAATGCATGGCGATGCAGTAAATTTTTCTATCTGATTTCAGGAGATGCCTAAAAACATACCCTAGACAGAAATATGATCTACCCCCACACAAAGTTATTTAGGTATAAAATGGGTGAATGAATGGATTGAATATGTAGATAAAATAAGAGATAAATGATTGATAGATCAATGGCTTTATTGTTAATGGCACTTGCTTGCAAAGCCTGAAAGCCCAGGTTTGCTTCTGCAGAATCCAGATTCACAAAGTTGCAGTTCATTTGCATTAACAAGAGACACTGGTGCACCCTTTCCATTCTCCCTCCCTTCCTTTCTCCCCACTCATAAAAAAAAGATACTAAGAGAATGAGAGAGAGGGTGGAGAGAAAAAGAGAGAGTAGGAAAAAGAAGAGAAGAGAAAGAGTTTGAACAGAAACACCCTGCTGGATGAGTGAGTTTTATGCTAAATATAGGCTGTTCCTGGTAAATCCCAGTACCAGAATTGGATTACCCCTCACAATGAGCTGTGGGTCAGGGAGACTTATGAGTCCGTGGGGGAAAGAAAAAGAATGCAGACCATTGCTAAAGCACTTTATTACCAACCAGAGCCAAGTGACAACAACATATTGCTGAAGACACCACAGGCATCAAAAGATCTTGCTGGAACTGATATGCAAGCCAGCTAGCTCCCTGCTGGCTAGCTTTCATAATGTTTGGAAATGCCATGGTGGCTGATAAGGGACAAAAGTTACCAAGACTGTGAATGAGCAGGGGATCCTGCAAGGTACAATTTCACCCAGCCAGGTAAGATATACCCACAATGCAATAGTGGCACATAGGTTATGGAGGTCAAGAACTTCTCTCTCATTGGAGGTGAGACATTCTCGGTGGATGGGAATTCATGCTTGGTACTGAGAAACAAGTCAGAAGTCTGTGGTTCAGAAGCTCATAAAACCTAGAAAGATTCTTCAACTGTTCTTTGACTAAAAGGAGAGATTATGTCTGTCAGAAAGACTTTTAAATGTCTATTTTTAACCATTGTGATCCATGTGGATCTTAGACTTGGATAGATAATCTACACTCATCAAAGTGTTGAAGGGCCAAAAGTAAGAGACTTATGACATGGTCTTCAATATTGAAAAAGAAGGAGCAGAAGAAAGAATGTGAGAGTTATACATTGGGAATATGTACTCTGAGGCATTGGGCCCTCTCCCCACTCACAAGGTCTGACTGTCACATTCATGATTCCATTAGTAATTACAAATGATCTCAGTGAGGGGGACCTCAGTTGAATGTGGGCAGGGGATGAAGCTTATAAGAGTATAACACATGGTATATGAAAAATTCGCAATATGTTTATATATTAAGGTTGTCATTTTTTGATGTATGTTTAAAATTATTATTCCAGGCATTGGTGGAATATCTCAGTGGGCAACATGATTTTTTGCAAGTGTACCAGCCCAAGTTTGATTCACCAGCAGCCATATAGAGCTGAACACAAAATGAAATACAGCAACACATGGGATTTTGTTGTAACATTAAGGTTACAGACTTGCAAACACTAAACCATTCTTGCCTCCCTGGACTCAAAGAAATTGACAGTGATGTGTGATTTTATTTATTTCATAAATTTTCTACAGTTACTTCACAGAATAGACTTTCTATACTATTAGCATGAATTTGCAACCCTGTTCTATACTAAATAGTTGTAAATTTTGCATTTTAATTATTTTCCAGGGGTTTGGAAAGGTGTGGTAGAATTGTTTATTAATATGTCACTGTTCTAATCCATGAACATTTTCTTCAAATTCTGATATCATTTCTTCTTGATATAGTCCATTGGTTATAAATTTGGGTGTGTTTTAAATTATTTTATTTAGCTTTTCATTTCATATAAATTTGTTTAGTGTTGTTTTTAATTTTTACTTTTTTCAGCACCTATCCTGCTGCTTAATTCTAATTTTAACCTTGTGTTGTCTTCTCTTCTTTATTCATTTATTTTCATTCTATTTGAAATAACTGATTATATTAAGATTAGATTTATAATTTTTATCCAGTATTTAGTTTGCTGCAAATACTCTCTGTTTTAGCCCCCGAAGAGTTAAAACTACTCTCATGCCTTGATTTTTCATATGGTTCATGTTTTCATGCTTTTCACACGTCTGTTCTGGTGGTTTTCTTTTCTGTTTTTAAATGAATGTCTAAGTGAACAGTCATCTCTTGAGAGCCCAGTAATACCCTTTTGGATTCAAGTGAGAGACAATAAAACATAGCAATATTACTGAAAAAAAGCAGGTAAAAATATCTACCACATCATCAATACTAACAAAAAGAAAGGTGAGAAAAAGCATACAGGTTATACTATGATGAAAGCATTAACTAACAAAATAATAACAGGAAACAGATGAAGAAGAAAGACAGAAAAGAATGGGAGAAATATGTGAGGAGAAATAGTAATGAAAAGAATGATGCAAATCCTCAATAAAATAAGGAGAGAAAGTAAAGGAAATGAAGCAGAAAACCTTCCATGCTAAAAGAGACAGAGGCATCATTTTGGTAGACCTCATGGGAATCCACCACTTACCTAGTTGGCCCTGTGTTTTTTCTCAGATCCCCTCAAACATACCCATGCTGGTTAGAGAAGACAGAAACTGAGCATGTTTCCCCAGGTGTTGACAGCAGCCCCAGACAAGGCTGCAGAGTTGAGTTCCTGTCCTCGATGGTGTGGTCTTGGGATGCTGAGTGATTTCTGTTCTTTGACATGAATCATCCAGAAGGGTGCCTACTTGAATCCAAGGCCTACTCTAGTGTGCCTGTGGGCATGGGAAATGATGTTTAAAGAGTAGCAACCACTCTCAAAATATTTTGTGTTCCTATAGGGAGTAAGTGACCAAACCAAAGTAATGAGTTCTGATGTGCTGGGAAAATCTGCATATTCCCACAAAGCCGCTCTCCATCCTAGCCCCCTTGGAATCCATACACAGAGCTTCTTCTCCACCTCTGTTAGACCACATTATTATAAATGGAAATGGTTTGGAATTCTCTCAGTAGCAAAGAGTATGCATCTCCCCCCCCCCCATAAACTCAGCTGTAAACAGGTATCTAGGATGGGCTTTCAGGCCTAGAGATGGCTGACTCAACAAACCTGGAGAAGAGAAGCCATAGTGATTTACAGCTATTAAAATTCAGACACATGGTTACTGTGTCCAGTGAGGCCAGCCACTTCCCTTGGGCACACTTGTGCTGCCCATGATTAATTTGAAAAGTTCAAGAGGTCTCCTCCTCTCCTTTGACCTCAGGCTGGGTAAACTGTGTATTTCATTTCCTAGACTGATGTTTTCAAGGAGGTCAATTCTGTGTTTGTAAGCCTGCCTGAGACTTTCATTTGACTACCAAATTTCTGAGGGTTGCCTTCCCTTTCTGCCCTTAGATCTCTGTTTTTCCTGTAAATCCAAGATACCATGCTTCTGGGTTC
>PVHP010041350.1:0-15444 GCA_004024765.1 Zapus hudsonius | reverse complement strand
GTTTATATCTTGTATGATTATTAGTTTGTGGGGGCCAGGGGCGGACTGTCATGGTTTGATACAGGTGTCCCCCACAAACAATTGAATGTGTTCTGATAGATCGATCCTCAGCTGATGGCAGTTTGGGTTTTACAACCTCGATGAAGCTGTGTTGTTGGGGGTGGGCTTATGGGGTTATAAGCCAGCTTCCCCTTGCCAGAGATTGGCACACCTTCCTGCCGCTGTTTGCAGTGCTGTGGCAGAGGTGATGTCCAGCCCTCTGCTCATGCCATCGTTTTCCCTGCCAGAATGGAGTCTCCCCTCAAGTCCGTAAGCCAAATAAACCCATTCCTCCACAAGCCACTTTTGTTTGGGTTCTTTATGTGCAGCAACTAGAAAGCTGACTGCAACAATGTGTATACATACATGCATAAACACATGTAGAGAATTTGGCTCCCAGAAGACAGGGTCCTTATTCTCAACTATGTCCAGTACATAGTAGTATTCAGTAAGCATTGGATGAATAAGGGAACAATTTATCAAAAGTGAATTTTCACTGTCACTTAGATTATAAGCACACCAAAGAAATGTCTTTTGGACTGGAAATTTCACACAAACAAAAAGGCTCAAATTTCAAAAGGATTGTTAATCACAACTGTCTATTGACATTTTCTAGTGGCCTAGGGACAAAAGTATATAAATTCTATGTTAGAATGATATATTGCCATAGATGCTAAAGAGAAAAGAAGGATAAAAATACTTGTCATGGTTTGATCCAGGTGTCCCCCCACAAAAAAATGAATGTGTTCTGAGTAATTGATCCTCAGCTGATGGCAATTTGGATTTTACAATCTCGATGGAGCTGTGTTGTTGGGGGCGGGCTTATGGGGTTATAAGCCAGCTTCCCCTTGCCAGTGTTTGGCACACCTTCCTGCTGCTGTTTCCAGTGCTGTGACAGAGGTAATGTCCAGCCCTCTGCTCATGCCATCGTTTTCCCTGCCAGGATGGAGTCTCCCCTCCAGTCCATAAGCCAAATAAATCCATTCCTCCAAAAGCCTCTTTTGTTTGGGTTCTTTCTGCACAGCAACTAGGAAGCTGACCACAACACTACTCTACCAAATTAAATTTAGAAACCAGAGGCTGGGGAGATGGTTTAGCTATTAAAGGAGCTTGCTTGTAACTCTGCCAGCCGTGGGTTCAGTACACCAAAACACTAGCAAAGCTATTCGAACAAAGTTGCACGCACATCTGGAAGTTCATTTGTAGCACAAGAAGGCCTTACTTAGTGCATTGGTTTCTCTCTCTCTCTCTCTCTCTCATAAATAAGTTAGTAAATACAAGGGGAAATTGGTCAACAATATTTGGAGAAAGCAGAGACCACTGATACAAAATGCAGTCTGTTGCCATGAGAAGGCTGAACACACTTCCTTCTGGAAGACATCAACAGACCAAGAAATGATCACTGGTGCAATAGAGGTGCCAAAGCCTGGGGGGGCAGGTATTCAACAGCTTTTAAATTGGCCAAGAAATCCACCAAGTGACAAGGAACCCATAACTGGAATTGGAACTCAGGGCAAAATTCTACAGGAACCAGAAACTGGGGCTCCAAAAAGAAATCTCCATTACCAGAGAACTAAAAAGAGGCTAATCTCAATAAAATTTTGACAAATTAGAAATGTATGTCTCATTTAACCTATACTGATCTCACACTCTGATGGAGATTCTGTTTGTATTTTTCAGAAGACAGTGAGTGGTCATTCCAATACCACCAATGAGCCACAGGCTGAAGGTGATATCCCAGCAAGAGCTGTACCACCCCAGGCCTATTGTGTAGGCCCCAAGTGAAACACTTGAGACAGTGGTTGGGCAAGAAAGAGACCTATAACCACATCCAATCAGTCAACCCAGGATAAACTAATGAGACAGACACCAAAGACTTCCAACACAACTTAAAGTAGAAGCACAGAGACTCTTAAATTCACAACAATAAAACAGACTCAAAACTCACCATCCATGACTCAGGGAACTGAGTGGAAGAGGGGGCAGAAAGATTATGAGAGCCATGGTAGGAGAGATTACCCAGAGACATTACCCCCCTCAGCTACAATACATAAAGGGGGGCAACCTTGATGCCTCCTATGCTATCCATAACCCCTTGCCACATGGGTTGATCCAGTATGCTCACAGTGGAGGATCCCCAGTGGATTGGGGACAGGGAGGAGGGAAATGGGAATATCAGCACAATATTTTCTCAATTGGTGTATCTAATTTTGGACACTAAAGATAAAAAAAGAAAAAATAGAAGGCCTTAGTGCATCTGTTTCTTTCTCTCTCTCTCTCTCAAATAAATAAATTACAGTAATTGCCTTGTTGCTCAGAATGTGAATAAAGCACTATAACACAAATGTAGACTCTGAGGCACCACCCAGACACACTGATCCATAGATGCATTCATTTGTGTACTAAAATTGAGACAAATTGATCTATTATACATGCCCATGTAAATTAAGTCATTAAAACATTTCTATAGTAACCTAAAATATTTTCCAATATTCTGAGAAGAGCGAAAAATCTAGAATGCATTTTAAAAACTCATGCTTATAAATCAAGACTAATATGGAAGTAATAATTCTTGGGAGAAGCACCAAGTAGGAAATTTAAACCTGAGACTATAGTCAAAATACCTACAAAAAAAGTTTTGAAAGCAAGAATAAACTCCTGAATATGAGGACGGAGATGACGGCGGGGGGAGGGGGGGGGGGGAAGAGGGAAGAGAAAGAGTGCAAGAGAAAATTAACAATATTATTTCATGATTTCCCTCATGGATGTCTCAGGTTTTATGCAATTTATCAAAAGATCTACTTCAAGATGCCTTTATATAATGAATCTACAGTTCTCTGATTTGAACACAAGTTTTGGTTGTTGTTTTTTTTTTTTTAAGTGCAAAGCACCAATTACCCAGAGTCAAAGTTCTATAGCCTGTAGCCCTCTCTGGAAAATGAATACTTGGAATTCTACAGCCAAGCAATCAGCTTTCTAGGATTCTCACCTGGATCAAGGTTTCTATTATAAGCTTCTTAAGCATCTTCCCAAGTATTCCAACCTATACTAGAAACACACATCGCTAATCCATGCATAAATTTGCCACTGAAGAAACTTTTCTTTCAAAAAGTCATGTGTACCTTAAAGGATTGTCAGTTTAGGGTACATGTTCATGGACATGGAAGGACTCTTCTTAAACAGTTCAGATCCTTTTGTTTTGTAACTATGTGTTCTTTCTTCTCACCTTCAAAGTGCTTCCCTCATTACCAATAGACATTTTCTCAAGGTGAGTGAATGAAATTTTGTCATAAACGAGCTAGGGCTGCAGTAGTCAAGGAGATTCTAAATGTATATGCATGAGTCAACAAAGTCAACGGATATGGATAGAAACCTTGGTATGTAGTATGTGGAAGCTCTGATATTCTTATGATGTCTCATATTTCTTTAACTTTCATCCATATTTTAATCTGTTACTATAAGAAATTAATGGAAAGTATGTATCTATTTGCCCTTATGTGTGGAAAACATATTAGCCTAAGGGAATTCTTTCCTTGAGAAATTATACAGAGACTTGTAGAAGATGTTGAATTTGTGGATGTTCTAGATTATTTTCCCAAGAACACATCTGTGTTATGAATGTGCATCCTCCATGAAGGCCCCCAAGTCATCCAGAAGAAATTTTATTTTAAAAAGCAAACACCTACATCTCCTACTTAAACAAGGAAGACACCTACATCTCCTATGCCAAACAGTTGTCCATACCTTGAACTGTTGAACTCATGAATTCATGGAATTAATTGTAGAAAGCTTTAAAAATAACAGGTTTTAGCAAAATCTCTGAAGAAGATATTTTGAGACTTTGAATGCTTGAAAAGTAAGTGCTCAAATCTCTTCCAGCTTTTCTGAGAGTAGAACTACCAACAATCATCTAAGTGATTATCATTACTGACAGAATATGTGAGGATTTTCATGAAGGGGAAGTTCCCATGATGTCCTTGACTATGCTGAGTCAGATTCCTTTTATAAATGAATTATCTGTGTTTATGCTTGCAATGAGTTCAGAGGTTAATCAAACACAAATCAAAGCAAAGCCTCTGCCCTTTCTGCAGGTATCTTCCCATGGTGGAAAATGAGAATGGAAAAGGGTGTACTTAGAATCACTATTCCATTTCAGTTACACCTCATGTAGTATTCCCTAAATTCCCAATCATGTATTCTGAAAAATCTGCCTTGTCATACTATTAAAGCCTTGGGAAAACCTTCTTGAGTAAGTTTCAAGTATCCCTCTGCATTCTTACTAGCCTGCCTTTCTTTCATTGGTGCATTCATTACAATGACTACTACTGATTCTCCTTTTATTCATTCACATAATTGTCCATGACAAATGGACCAGTTATTTCATATTCTGTGCCTTGATTTTTAGCTATTCAACCTAATCCATAATTGCACAGAGCCGGGTTGTGGCAGCACCTACTGATCTAGCCACAAATTGGGGAGTCAGTGATTTCAAGTTCAGTTCCCAGCACCACCACACCTTTGTTGGGAAGAAGGTCCTTAAAGATACATGCTGCTGGGAGGACACTAATGTCAAGCTCCCAGCTGTGCGGATGGCATTTTTCCGAAGTCTTCTAAGGAGTACTTGGTCTGCCTCAAGAAGGTATAGAAAAGGGAAAGAGTGGGTGGCTCCATTCACCCTTCAGTCAAAACAAGTATGACTCCTCAGAATCCAGTAGGCAGCAAAAGAAAGATTTCAAGGTCAATTTCCTCATCTTCAAACATGTGATTTTATATTAGATCAGGCTGTCAGCTTTCTTGTGTCAACAATTCTCTGTTGGAAGGTTAATGTCACTTCTAAGCTTAATAATAGCCCTGAAGTTAGGAATGTACTAGAAACATTCTGAATGTAATGAGTAAGTTAAAATGAACAAGGATGATAAATAAAAGCTTGTCCTGAAATCCTCTGAAGCTAGTACTGTCTTGCAAAGAGGAGGAAAACATGAGCAGGCATTCTCAGGCTGTGAAACTGAATGTCCACCTTCGACTGTGACATGGAAGATTGCAGCCCAGTGGTGCAGCTGCACACAATCCAACACTAGTCTTCAGACACTTAATTTAAATACCTAATGAAATTCACACCACCAATGTAAGAATTTCAGTATTATGCATGGTAAGATCATATACCATCATCTCTCTCATTCATGTTACAGGTCATTGTATGTTAAAATGAAATTTTAATATGAAAGAAATTAAGTAACTAATAAGTCACTATAGATTCATATTTGGACATTGGTCTTAAAAACATTATCCAAATGTACTTATTCAAAGAAATTTACTTGTTTCTAGCATAAAAACTTGTAAATTTTACCATGGGATTTGCTTTTCTCTAGTACAGTGGTCCTCAACTTGGCAGCTTGTAGAAATTTCCAAATCATAGTCCTTTACTGTGGCCTGAATTTTTGTGTGCCCCTACATTTCACCATCACCACTTTGATGCCATTACGTGCTGATTCCATTGAGAGCTTGTTTAGTCATTGTGTAATAGGAGGAGAACCACTGAAAAGAGGTCTCAGAGCATGGCCTTCCTCCTTCCACAAAAGGGGTCCTCACAGAACAAGAAATTTGCTTACACCTTGGGCTTAGACTAGGATCTAGAATGGTAAAAAAATAAATTTCAGTTGTTTAAAAGCCACCTAGTATCTAGATTTTTTATAGCAACAGACCAACCTATCATAGATCAAGATCTATAAGAAGGACTGACATTTATACTCTCAATAAGTACTTCTGTGTGCTTAGGATAGAGGACCACTAAGAATGTACAAACCTACTTCATATTTACCTCCAAGCTAAAAGTAAAAACTAGACATAATCCAAACTGTGATTCAACCATCTATCTAATCTTTGTATTTCTTCATATGGACGGTTTCCTACTACACTTCTAAATGTTATCTCAACAGCTGGGAAGACCAAAAAGATAATAGAAAGAGAAAAAATTCACTTAATGGAAAATTCAGTATAAACTAATGAGTAGTGTAGTCAGCTTTCTCTTTGCTACAACAAAGAACCCAACCAAAACCAGCTGCTTGGAGGAATGGGTTTATTTTGGCTTACAGATTCGAGAGGAAGCTCCATCATGGCAGGGAAAGTGATGGCATAAGCAGAGGAATGGACATGACCTCCTGGCCAACATCAGGTGGACAACAGCAACAGAAGAGTGTGCCAAACACTAGCAAGAGGAAGCTGGCTATAACTTCCATAAATCTGCCACTGACAACACACCACCAACAAGGTTTCAATACCCAAACTGCCAAGAGCTGGGGATTGAGCATTCAGAACATATTCATTTCTGGGGGACACCTCAATGAAAGCATCACAAATCTTCCCTTTGCCCCCCAAAACTAATAAACTAATACTCATATATGATGTAAAATGCAATGCATTCAGCTCAACTTCAAAAGTTCCACAGTTTTTCTTTCAACTAACTGAGCCATCATACTGAAAAAACTAAACTCACAATAGCACAGAACATTAACACTGCAAAAGATAGCATTGGGCATGGCAAAAACAGATTGAACCAATACAAGATTTAAAACGGGGCAAACATCAAACTCTATAACTCCAAGTCCCATAATAATCCAGTGATTGGTCTTCAGAGTTCCAATTCTGCCTCTCCAGCTCCACTAATCACAGACATAGAAAACTTCATCTGGTACCAGCAGCTCTCCTTGGTAGCCATCCCATAGTACTGGCATTTCACTGGGTCTCCACTGCAACACATGGTTCATCCTCATGGCACACTGCCAATAGCCAATTAAAAAAAAAAAAAAACAAAGTTGTGTTGCACATCCAATGACCCTCTCTTCCTGCTTTCATTTTACTACATATTACCAGGGGGCTACCATTGTGTTAATCCAGTGGGGAATAAAGCCAATGCAGATCATCTGGCCCAATCTACATGATTGTAATCTCTCAAACAATTGCAGCTGAACAATGCAGATCATCTGGCCCAATCTACATGATTGTAATCTCTCAAACAATTGCAGCTGAACAGAAACCCATTTCAGGCCAGAGATTTCATTTCTTTCTGTGCCATCTCCATCTTCTCACACCAGTCCATTTCTAAGCAAAGCAACCCTGAAAAGTTCTCAGGACACTGGCAAGCAGGACACAGCAAGCCTCTCACACACATTGTTTCTTGGCACAGTCCCAACAAAGTTTTTTCTCACCCTCATAAGCCAAACCTCACAGTCCATAGTCCTTACTGCAGTCAATCAAGTCTTTCCAATTGGCCAGAATGGCACATCAAGCTCTACTTACAACACTGCAAGGCATCTCTTAGGTCAAGGTTTCAGATTCTTCCACATTCCTCCTGCAAATCAGTTCCAAAAGGCCAAAGCTACAGAATAGGGGATCTAGAAGCTATGAAAGACCCCACTCAATGTTACCAAAACTGTTGTAGTCAGCTGTCTCATTGCTGCAACAAAGAAGAACACAACCAAAAGTGGCTTGTGGAGGAATGGGTTCATTTTGGCTAACAGACTTGAGGGGAAACTCCATCATGGCAGGGAAAATGACCGCAAGAGCAGAAGGTGGACATCACCTACTGGGCAACATCAGACAGAAAATAGCATTAGGAGAATGGGCCAAACACTGGTAAGGGGAAGCTGGCTATAACCCCCAGGAGCCTGCCCCCAACAACACACCTCCCACAAGGTTCCAATACCCAAACTGCCATCAGCTGTGGATTGAGCATTCAGAACACATTATTCTGTGGGGGACACCAGGATGAAACCATCACAAATAGTCAACATGTAAAAGGAATATAAAAAGTAAATGACTTTAAAATACACCTTTATAAGAGCTTACAAGTTAAATCAATATATCTTTCATTCACTAAATATGACACTCATAGAGCACCTTCAGAGATTAATTTTAATAAACAGATTTTTATAACATGAATAATTAGTAAGCATATGGTATCAATTTATCATTGGTATATCATATGCACAGAACATACTAACCAGTCATTAGATAACTGTGAACTATAATGGATAAATAAAACATTTGTGGCACTCACTATTTGTCCAAATCCTTTTCAGGTAAAAATTCTATTTGTTCTACTTATAGATTAAAACATGCATTTGCACTTATTTCAGCTTAATTTCCCATGCCTGCTTCTCTCCATGCTTTGAAAGAGCAATTGTTTCATCAGCTGAACTCCCTATCCAAGACAGCCTAGATTCTTTGACATATGAGGTATCTACTGGGCTTCAGATGGGGCATCTTAATCATCATTGAGATTCTGTAGTTTCTATATCGTTCTACATCATATAACTAAAGTCATCTGGATTGAAGGACTAGGAAGCCCAGGGCAAAGAAATAGTAGGAGAATCATAACTACTTCTGATTAATCAAAACTCTTCTACAGAAGAATACTACATGTCGTCAGTAGGATTAACCCACCCTAGATAGCAGGGAGCATATATGGTTGATGTCCTTTTACTGGCCTTTATCACTCCTCCATATTTAGAAACTTGGACCTTAGAACCTCATGGAAGCTCAGCTGCCTTCCTAAGTAAGGCATCTGGCTAGCTGTGGGACACTGGGGACAGTGCATCAGGAACTACAGCTGTTTGTTCAGCATCAGTGCCATACTCTCCGTCTGGACCTCCCCTGCCTGCCCCTTCCTTTGTCCTTCAGATAGCTCATTCTTCAAGTCAGCAATCAGGCCTGCAACGTGTCTCCTGAAACCTTATTAGGCATTGCAAATTATTGAATTAAACACTTTGAGATGGAACCCACTAATCTATTTATCAAGTCCTGCTGGGAGTATAGTTTGATGGTCAAACACTTAGCTAACCTGCGAAAGGCCCTGGCTTTGATACCCAGCCTTGGAAGAAAACAAAATAAAACAAAACAAAATCTTCCATTATAAAAAAAAAAAAACCTCCAGTGATACTGCCACATTTTTTTTAAAATTTTTTATCTTTATTGTCCAAAATTAGATACATTGAAGGAGCAAATATTGGGTTGATATGCTCATTTCCCTCCTCCCTGTCCCCAAACCACTGGGTATCCTCCTCGGTGGGCACACTGGATCAATCCATTTGGCAAGGGATTATGGATAGCACAGGAGGCAGCCAGATGCCCGTTGTAGCTGAGGTGGGTAATGTCTCTGGGTAATCTCTTCCACCATGGCTCTTACAATCTTTCCACCCCCTCTTCCAGTCAGTTCCCTGAGTCATAGAGGGTGAGTTTTAAGTCTGTTTTATTGTTGTGAAATTAAGAGTCTCTTTGCTTCTACTTTAAGTTGTGTTGGAAGTCTTTGGTGTCTGTCACACTGACTTATCCTGTGTGGACTGGGACAGGCAGTTGCAGGTCTGATCAATTTTTCATGGGATTTGGTTTCCTTCCCTTTCATTCATGGTCGCTCTTAGATAGTGCCACATTCTTTACCTGAAGAACCAATGATTCAAAGGTTGACTGGAAAGTAAAGGTAGATAAAGTTAAAGAGTGCTAAAGATTTTTCATTTCCATGACACCATTCTATAGGTAGTATTTCATCCCTGACTAATATTTTCCAGAATACCTCTGTTGTGTGAACTTTATCTCTGGGGAGATGGGAACACATACTTATTTATCCCAGATAAGACACAAAATGATAGACCAATGGAATGATTGCACCAAAATCTAATTTTGGTGAACCAATAAGTTAATTGGTGTTACTTAAAGGCAATGGGTAAAGGGTTACTTATAGGACTTTGATAATTCAGAAGAACTGCATCACTGCACAACCCTACCTCATCATGAATGGCAACCTCAAGGAAGCTGCATCATGGAGTCCCCTTCAGTTCCTTATCTGCTTCCTCTGTGCGCCGACATATTCAAGATCATTTGTAGCTAGGGGTAAGGGGGAGGATGAAATAACTGGATTCCTGGGTGAGGATCTTACAATGTTGCCATCCTCTTCTTCAACGAGAGACTGTAAATAGCTCCATTACCATTATCATAGAGTTAGATAGAACTGTATTGTTTTGCTCCAAAGTTACCATGGTTACCAGGACAAAGCATTTTCTCCTCCAAGATGGCATCTTACTATATCTGGGGGGAATGCCATACAGTGTCTAGATTTCTAGTTCCTAATCAATAATTGAATAATGTCCTCCCATCTAGCACATGTGGTTGATGTCCTGTCACTATCTGGCCATTACTACTCTTCCAATTTTAGAGATTTAGATACATCTCTCTGTTTATTCAATTCCCAGCTGGAATAAAGTCATAAATCAACCAACTACTGTGCACAAAACCAAGTCCTTTCTGCTTTTAATGTGACTCCATGTACTTCCTCCTATGATACAGATTCTCCTCATTTACCTATCTGACATAGAAATGCTTACCTTGAGCATATTTATTGAATGAAATCCTTGAGTTTTGAAAAGCAGAGTGCCTTTCTATGGTCTACAACCAAAAGTGCTAGTTTTCTCTGATATGGAATCACCCTCCTCATTCATTGACTTATATTCACACAACAACATTGCTTCTGATAAAATAGTTAACAACCTAGTGCCTGAAGAGCATCCGTCATCTGTAGTGTTTTCCCAGTCTGAGGTGCATTTTCAAGGTACCAACATGATGTCATTAAACATAAATAAGAGAAGTACAGTCAATTCTGAAGGAACTATGTGTTATGGCTACAGCTCAACTCTGTAAGAAGTTCATAGTTATACAAATAACCACTACCTCTAATTCCACTCAATTCATAAATACAGAACTAATAAAGTGAATACATAAAATATAACAAAAATAAGAAGATAAGCCCACCAAACATCAGGTTAGTACAGTCAATGTATCTATGCAATTCATCATTTCAACAAACATACATTGATTTTCTGCTAGGTAAATAGTGATAAGTGATAGGAACAAAAATTTAAAAAGAAAGGAAATGCACAAGGTCTTTGAGCAGCATAAATAGGATAATCAGACAGCATCTGAGAGACAAAGCTCGTGAGCAAAGGCCTAAAATAAATGGGAAAAGATTTGCCCATAAAAGGCAACAGCAAGTATTAAAGTCTGGTGGCTGATGAGTTTAAGGAACACCAAGAGGCTATTGTATGCTGAGTGCAGTGCTTGAGAAAACAGTGAGGGGGTCAGAAGATATCTGGCCTTGATCTGGCTTTGATAACCTCACTCATGGGCTTATTGCAGTGAGATGGGAACTGCTAGGGCATATTGACATGGGTGATATAATGTGATGTATATTTTAATAGAAATCACTGTGGCTAATTTGTACAGAATAAATTGGGAAACAGGGAGTCTGTGTAGAGTAGTATTACAGTAACCCAGTGAGACGAGTTTGGAGACTGAGCCAGTAATAGTTGGACATCCAGAGAAATAGTATATCCTGACAGAGTTTGAAAATACAGACAAAAAATTGGATGGTGAATTGCCTGCTGATGGAAAAGGACTGTATCAGCGATGACACCAAGGACTGTATCAGCGATGATACCAAGGACTGCATCAGCGATGACACCAATACTGTATCAGCGATGACACCAAGGACTGTCTCAGTGATGACATCAAGGACTATATCAGTGATGACACCAAGGAGGACTGTATCAGTGATGACACCAAGGACTGTATCAGCGATGACATCAAGGACTGTAACTTCAGAGATGTCACCAAGGACTGTGTCATCAGTGATGACACCAAGGACTGTATCATTGCAGAAGAGACACCAAGGTCTTTGCTTCAGCAACTGAGCTATCTAGAGGCATTAGATGAGATGTGAATCCTGTGTTCAAGAACAAACAGAAATTCAGATTTGAACAGTTTATGCCTTAAACAACTTAGATTTCTAACAGACAACCTAAGATAAATAGTGCACATAGGAGTGCAGAGTTTGGGGAAGAACAAGGGCATTATTCCAGAATAGAACTGCACATTTGAAAATAGACACTAACTAGAAGTATTGAAAGCCATGAGAATAAATAAGATCACCACTCCCTCCACCCCTCAAAAAAGTTTGTGCCTGTCCATTCTGGCACAAAATGGAAGGACACCAATGGACTGTGTCTTAGGTAAAATCAGTAAAGGAAAAAGGCGGGAACCAGAACATAAGAGATCTTGGTTCATAGTTTTCAGTGACTAAAACTGAGTATAGAGTCAGTGAAAGAATAGAATCCCTCATATCTTCCGAACACTGTTCTGGCGGAAGTTTAAAAGTCTTATTATGCAAAGGAATACTTTTATGGGAGTTGCAGTGTCCTTGAGGTCTATGGAGGCTTTCTCAGCTCTTTGTTGGACTTATAACCCAAAAGGTACTGTGCTGTGCACTTATGATCACACAAAACTTCCATTGAGTCAGTGGCCTGCAGGTTTTTGTCTGTTGAATTCAAAGAATGAAACCACAAACCATAGAGGGTGAAGTTTAGTGAGATTTTATCATACATCTTAAGAGAAGGAAAGAAAGCAGAGCTCCTGTATAGCAGGAGGTGTCCAAACAGTATCATCTACCTGGTGACTGGTGACTGATTGGGCTTTCAAGGGAATGTAGAGGATGGGGGCTTTAGTGGATGGGGCATGAGCTGGTCAGTCCAGTTCCCATGGCAAAAATTATCTGTGTTCCTCCTCCTATCATTCAACAATGGTGTTGGCTAGCTCATTTGTATCCAGTTCACATTAAGTTGAAAAGTGATTTACACATGTCTGTTCCAACATTCTGCACTTTATTTATTCAGTCATTTATCCATGAATGTCCTTACCATGTGTTCTATCAACAAATAAGCCTACATCTATCTAAGACATGGCCTACACGGTCATTTGTATCTCAAATCTGATGGAATCTTGCTCATTTGAGGACATCATCAAATATAATGTCATTTAAATAACAAATTTCTCTGCCACTACTATTAAATCTTCATTATTTTGCCCAAGTTAAATATCCGCACTAATCCAAAGGCAGAACTTAAGAAATAGAACATGAGAGAATGTGATAAGATGGAAGGAACTGTAGGACCCCAGCTCAGTAGCTGTCCATCTGCTACTTTTAACCCTGGTTTGTTAAGAAAAAAGACAAAGAGCTGATGTGGGTGTCAGGGTCACACACACAATGGAGTTCCAGCAATATGATCAGAATTTAGTCTTCAGAATTCACACTTAAGTAGGAGTTCATTTCCAAGTAGCTGAGTATCTTCCAAAAATAATTCATTGGGAGAAGAAACGAAGAAACTATGAAGGATGGTTATTCACACACACACACACACACACACACACACACACACACACAGCTTTTCTGTTCTGTGGGGTTGTTTGTTTGTTTGATTGATTGATTGATTGATTGATTGATTGTTTCAAGACAGTTTCATGTAAACCAGGCTGGCATTGAACTACCTATGTAGCTGAGGATGACTTTGAACTTGTAATCCTCCTGCCTCTACCTCTCAAAAGCAAGGTTTATAGGCATGAGCTACGATGCTTAGTTTTGCAGTGGTAGGAATCAAACCCAGGGTCTTGTGTATGGTAGGCAAGTGCTCTACCAACTGAACCACATCCCTATGCCACAATGAAAATTTTTAAAATAAAGTTTGACTATTCTATCACAACAGAATACCTATTTTGTATATATCACAAAAAAATCACAAACTGAATCAACACTTTAACTTTTCATTTCCTTACTTCAAGTTTTTCCATGAGAATTAATAGAGTAGGGCTGGGTGTAGAGACACATTTCAAAGATTCCAGCGCCCAGAAGGCTAAGGCATGAGGATTTCAAATTCCAGGTGAGCACAGACTTTAAAAGAAACTTAAGGTCCCAATGGTCAAATTTTATTATATCTATGAATAGAACAATCTTTGTGCAAAAATACCCATAAAATAATAAATCTACAATTTCATTTGTGAGAATGGACATTCTTTTTTCCTTTCTGTTGACGGAATGGCCTAAATAAAATACTATTCTCTTGACAAATACAAAATATACATATTTGATCCAACAATATGAGATCTGAAGCTTGGGAAAAGATTGGCTTCATCCATAGAAAGATATGTGAAGTTTTAAATTAGCATTTTCCATGTGCAATCGATAGACAATAGAAGCAAAGAATTCAAAAGTATTTCGGAATACCTTGTTCTTTAGAAATTTTGTAAAAATTTACATGGCTATTTATCTCAATGGAATCAAAAATAAATAGATAATTCTTGTCTTTTATATTCATCATATAATTCAATGCAAGATATACACCACTTATAAATACTGTCTATTACAGGCTTATTCATATGTAAATTGGAACAAAAATAGCAAGCTCAATGCCTGAAACATTCTTAAAGTTTCTGAAAATCAGAAACAATAATAACATATATTATTATTCTGTCAACAAATTTAAATTCATAAAAGACAGAACATGATATCTCTGGCTTTCTTTTAATGTTTCAAGTTTTATAAAATGTATATACAGAATAGGGCATAAAACACACAATTATATATCATATGATTTCTTGTATTTATAAAGCTAATTCTTGGGTAACTGGCACAGAGGTCAAGAATAGTGCATTGTTAACATTCTAAAAAAAATACAAATGTCAGAGCAGAAAGGAAGAAAGGAAAGAAGGGGAAAACTTAATTAACCTTAGTTAAGTTAGTCCACAAAATCAATTACATTGCCATATTAAAGTAAAAAAGAAATTCATGTAAACTAAAACCTGAACTTTGAAAAACATTATTACATAAATAAAATCCATAATTTAAAAATTTGTAAACCAAAATAACTCCAAAAATATAATAAATCAATTTTTTAAATTAGAGTAATAATTATGCTTTATATCATTTAAAGAAAAAATATCATTAAAGTTCTTTTTTTGGTGGGGGGCTCAAGGTAGGGTCCCTTTCTAGCCAAGGCTGACCTATATAATTAATGATAAATATATATTTATGTTAATAAAATCAGTACAATATATTAAAGTGTGAAGAAAAATCTTACTATTTAAAATTTATAGAATCAATAGGTTATAAACAATATTGAAAAAAAAATATCATCTTTGGATAGAATTTATATTTATACTGGCATACAACTGATATATTTATAAGTGGTGCCTATCTTGTATTGAAATAAATGATGAATATAAAAGTAAAGAACTGTCTGTTGCATGCATGCAGCTATAAGAGATAAAACGATATGCATACAAGTGCTTTGTACTAGTTTGATAATGAGGACACAAGATATGTCTCATGTCTTGCTTTGAACTCATAATGGTAACTAACTTAACCTCACATGATCCAGTTTCTTTCCCTTGAATGACATGCTCATTTGAAAATCTGCTGACATTTGTAAAGTGAATATTAATTGAATCCTACTAGGCTCTGACCACTCCTCCAGATGGTATAACTGCAGCAGAAAGCATATCTCTCACCTTCCCTGTAAAAAGGAAAGA
>PVHP010041349.1:0-15432 GCA_004024765.1 Zapus hudsonius | reverse complement strand
ATTTACGGACATGTGTGGCTAAGCCCAGCCTTTTATGTGGGTTCTGAGAAGCTGAATTTGGGCAGTCTTAGGCCCTCTCAGGCCCTCATGCTTAAGTGGTAAGTGCTTTTAACTGTTGAGATACCTTCCCAACCCCATAAACAGCTTTTCACATAAGAATAAACCTGCTTCCCAAGAAAGCTAATAGACACGACATATGCGAACATGATTACAGTTAGTTCTCCTTTGTTTCAAATTATGATTATTGTTATTTTGATTTTTTAGATAGGGTCATGTTTTGTACCCAGGCTGCCCTTGAACTAGTGATGCTCTCGCCTTAGCCTCCTGAGTGCTGGAATTACAGCACTGGTCTCACTAGCCTTCATTTAAAGATGTACAGAGAAGAACTGGGGAGAAAGGCTCAGTGGGTATGGCACTTGCCTGCAAAGCCTAACAGTCCGGATTGATTCCCCAGTACTCATGTAAAGCCAGATGCACAGTGACACATGCATCTGGAGTTCTGTTGCAGTGGTTGGAGGCTCTGGCACACTCTCTCTCTCTCTCTCTCTCTCTCTCTCTCTCTCTCTCTCCTCTTTATCTCTTTTTGCTTGCAAATAAATATTTTTTAAAAATGTATACAATAGACTACACCCTGTACAGTGTGCTGTATTCTATGGCATTCCATTCTTCTCTGTTAGCACTATTTCTTTATAATATTTTGAGAGGGACAATTCTCTTTATTTTTCAGATATATTAAGTAGTCTGTTCAAGATCACAGCTGCTAAGTAGCCAGGTGAATTGCCACTCCCCAGCTTCCTCAGGCCATCCTAGTCTATGCTGGAAGCATCACAGTTTGTTCTGAGATAAATCATTAGGCACAACCAAGAATTATCTGGAAGGGTTTTAGATATTCTTAAAGAAAACAGAATATGCAAAAGCATAAACAATACAATTGCAAACCATTCATTTTAATGTGCTATATACTGCAATATACCAATTATGATATACTGCAATATACCAATTATGTAGTGATTCTCTCTCTCTCTGTGAGTGTGTGTGTGTGTGTGTGTGTGTGTGTGTGTGTGTGTGAATACTCTTGTGAGTGGGGGCATGCATGTACCATGGCACACATGTTGAGGTCAGAAGACAACCTCTGATGTCAGTCCTCGCCTTCTGCCTTTTTTCAGGCAGGGTCTCCTTTTCTCCATTCTCCACTGTGTACAGCAGGCTAGCTGGCCAGAGGACTCTCACCTCCCACTTCACCAGAGGCACCTGGGAATTACAGATGCTTGCATGCTTGACTTCATTTGGGCTCTGGGGATCTGAACTTAGTTCCTCATGCTTGTTTGCCAGGTGCTTTGCCCACTGAGGCATCTCTCAAACCTCTATAGGAATTCTTCATTATCAGAACATGCTCATTTGCAGAAAGCATGGGAAAGCTTCAGGTATCTATCTGAGGGTGGGGTGAAGAAGCTGCAACTGTGGAAGGAGTTTTGGAACACTGCAGGTCAGTGGAAGTCCTGAAGCACACACACACACACACACACACACACACACACACACACACACACACACACACACACACATCGGAAGAATCACTGTTTCTATTAACCTTCATTTCCAGCTTCTCTTCAGACATAAGAACAAATATAGGCACAGCATTACATCCCAGACAATGTTAAATGCAAGTGAACATTTTCTAAATCCTCTATTTGGAAAAAAAAAGACAAGAAAACCAGTGCTGAAATATGAAAATGAGCCACTGTGAAATGTGAAGAGTGGCCAAGGATAATGCAGACTTATAGCCAGAGGTGCTAAAATATGGCCCCTTTGCTTACAACAAAACAGATGTCTCAGATGGCCAAGCAAATATAAAAATGTGCCTATGGGCAGGAAGCAGTAATGCAGCTAAAGCTGAACACGAACCAGTCACAGGATATTCTGCACTCAGTTAATCTCATGTGTGTTGGATGAAGTTGCTGGTATGGGCCAGTGTGCTCTCGTTTACTTTTTAAGTAATCACATGTTGTGATTTATATTCTCTTTTAAAATAAGAGCAAAAAAATAACATCTGCAATTCTATATATGTTAAAGGCCTTAACAACAATGGCCGGATCATCCAAATTCCTGGAGAAAACATCCAGATAGCATTAAGCAGGTGGTATTAGTATACAAAGCATAGGGCTCTACATGGAGCAGGATGGTTCTCCAGCTTGTGGTTTTGGATCCTGGGTATGTCGATGAACCCTTGTTCTAAAGAGATAGGATGCACTCAGAGTTTTGCTGTGTTCAGCCAGGTTAGGTGTATATAATGCAAAGAGAAATCTCTTTTCCTCTTGGAAAATTCTAAACCAAAGATCCATTGAAAAACCAAAAGTTAGCTAAGAAGTTCTTGGAAAGGCACTGAGGGTCAGAAAAGAGAGTCCTCTGATGGGTTTTTCAAGATTTTTTTAAAAAGAAATCCTAATTAACAGACAAGTTAATGTATCAGTGAAATAGAAAGGAGCACTGATCACATTTGTCATTCTTTTTAGCAGCTTTACCACAACTGCAAGACACTGAAGACACATTAACTTGTCATCCACTAAATACAAAACCTTCTAAATAGGAACATTCAACTAGAATGTGTGAAAGACAACCTCCCCCCTCCCATGCCACCCCAGGGGCCTCGCTGCACTACATATTAGCTCATTGGAAAAACTCTCCAGTAAATAACCACCTTTACCTTTCAGGAAGTTAATGGGGCACAATTTTCAATTTAAGAAGCACATGTTTCTCCTAGAAATTGCATGGTGGATTGTTTGTTACTTGGAATAATTTCCTTTAGAGTGCCCACACAGCTTGCAAAGGCCTCCTTTTGTTAGGCCAGAGCAGGTGGGCTCAGCAGAGTTGAGCCTTCATGACCAGTGTGATGATTAATTAGTGTCAAGCTCAACTTGACTCTTCGGCAAGGGAAAGCTGGACAGCTGCTGAGACTATTTCTATGAATGTCTTTGGGTTGTTTCTGAGAGAGATGAGCACTGGAAATGTTAGACAATGACAAAACCCTCCCTCAGCAAGGTGGGTGGGTGCCATCTAATCTATTGAAAGCTTGAATAAATTAATATAGTGGAGGGAGAGCAAAATTCGCCATCTCTGCTTGAGCAGGGATACAGCCACCGTCTGCCGTTGGATAGGGACACTCCGGACTCACCCTGGGATTTATAACACTGGATCCTCTGGTTCCCAGGTCTATGGGTTTGAAGTGGAACCATACCACCTCATCTGGGCTCCAGCTTATAAATAAAATATATTGACACGTTCCAGCTCCCATATTCTCTTGAGATAATCCCTCCTTAACTATTGCTTCCAATCCTCTGAAGAACCCGACTGCAGGCAGAACCAAGTCAACCCTGATTTCCTCTATGTTGGCTGCCACACACAGAGTTGGATGGGTAATCATTACAATCTCCCTCACCCAGAAACATGCATGAACCTCACCCCATGTCCTGTTCCTCCCCCGCATGTCTCAAGGAGCATGTCTAGCTTCCGATTTCCTCTTCACTGTCAAATCTACAGCACTGTTCATCAGTGATACACTCAGCAGTTCCAGGTTCCAGGACTGGCTGGTAAGCTATGTCAGAGCTTACTTTCCAGGAGAGGGAAAAGGAAAATAAAAATGTGATGCATGTATACAAAAATTGTCCAATGAGGCAAAAAATGTGGGGTAATGGGGCAGAGCGTGAGCACAGGGGAGCTGCTTTAGCTAAAACGACACACTCTGAAGACAGAAAGCCTTTCTGCTATCAATCAGTGTTTGAATCCTTTATGGGTTTTTTCACACTACATTTTTGTCTCCTGTGCTTAGCCTTTGTGGTTATGTGTGCTTAGAAGGATATTTGTTGGGTTGGCCTCGGTCGCTCCCTACTGTGCTGGATCTTGACTTTGCTTCTCATATGCAGTGAGACACCCATGACCCATTGCCTCACTGTTTCAGAGATTACCTAACAAAGGACTGAAATCTGAACAACACTTGCTTGTTGTGAGTTCCAAAGACACTCTCAGAACTTCAGGCATAGCGTGGTATCTGAGAAAGTTCTGGCATGATGGTTTCCTTCTGACGGCTGTCAGGGAGAAATAGTGCATATGGCCCTTCGGACTGCTGATGATGTCTGGAAATTGCTGTTATTCCTCGCCTTGCAGGTGTGGAGGGAGGGAGAGAGAGAGAGAGAGAGAGAGAGAGAGAGAGAGAGAGAGAGAGAGAGAGAGAGAGAGAAGAATGGACACACCAGGGCCTCTAGCCACTGCAAATGAACTCCAGATGCATGCACCACTTTGTGTGTCTGGCTTTATGTGGATAGTGGTGAATAAAACTTAGGCTTTGCAGGCAATTGCCTTAACTGCTGAGCCATCTCTCCAGCCCTAATTTCATCTTTTTAAAAGGACACAAAGTCATATTGGATTTGGGCTCCTCTATAGTGACTTTATTTTAACTAGATTACCTCTGTGAAGACTATTTCCAAATAAAGTGACTTAGGTACAGGGACTATGACTTCAATGTCTTTTTTTTTTTTGTAAATTCAGGGTGTATCATCTACTTTCCTGGGTAGCAGCAAAATGAACTACTTGGCCTCACACAGCTCCCTCCTTCATCCTTCATACTTGATCTTTATGATTTGAGCTGATGCACGAGGACATCGGTCTTTGTTGGTAAACCAAGTTCAAAGGAGGAAAATTTGTAAGAATGAAACACTAGTAAGACGATGAGGAGAAAACATGGTTTATTTTCAGATTTAAAAAGAAAGGCAAGAGCAGCTTAAAACCATGTGAAGAGGATGCATTAGTGTGACCAGTCTTTGCTCTTGCCCCCTTTTTCTCTGACTCCTTAAAATAAGTTGTACTATTTGACAAAGATAAGCCAAGATGGTGGCACACTGCCCAACCCCACAGTTCCCAGAGAATAAAGACAATTCATCTATCTCATCTCACCGCTCTCCAGACCTGTCATTCAGAGCCAGCTTTGAATAAGCAGAGCGCATGGCACCATAAAGTACTTTAACACAGACATCCATCCATGCAGGCAACTTGAAAATATTAAGAAAGATAAGGCCATTGGAAAAAAAAACATAAAGCCATGAAAAGAGAGGTAAGAAAGAAGGAAGAGAAGGAAAGGAGGGGAGGGAGGGAAGAGCTAACGGCTTGAGAAATGCGCTTGAGATGGCCTAGGCGCTAGGTGTAAAGAATATCATGTTACTGGGCGTGTAAAGATCTGTGAAAAAGGAAAGGTGCATGAGTGAATTCCAAGTGTCTTCATCCTGTGGGGAAATGGTTCAGGTGATAATAGAGCTAAAGGATAAACGAGCCCCACAGGCTAGCGCCTATAGCTGGCTCATTCAACTGGCATATGGTTGTGTCGGTGGCCCACTCCTCCCGTCCTCTCACTTCTGTAATTATGCTATAAATAAGCACAGGAGAGGAAGAAATAAAACACTATTAACACTAGATAATAGTGCATGGAGGAAGAATTTCATAAACCATTATGCTAGCTAGCTTGCTAACTTATTATCTCTCCAAGTCACAGAGGGCTGGCTCCCTCTCTAGCTGTTCTTTTAAGCAATCTTCTGGGCTATGAAAGGAACCAGGCCCTTAGAAGATGAAAAACCTCGAATGCTCACAGAAATAACTGTTCAGACTTCTCTGCTTCTGCTAGACAAAGGGCTAATTTGTTCCTTTAAAAATTTTAATTATGATCTTTCAAAGAGATCCCAGGATTGAACTTCCCCAATCCATCATGGTCAGCGAGGAAGTGGTGGAAAGCTAAAGGTAATATTCATCAGTACTTGGCAGTTGAAATCATTTCCCTCCCAAGTCTGGAAGAAACGATTTGAACCTTTCTCCTTTTTAGTTGAATATACTTTGACATTTATTAAAAAGGTCTTTATAAATCCCTGCCTTTAGAAGAACGGGGCCAACCTGAGAGAGAAGTGGCCTCGACGACATCTTTGTGTGGGCTTAGAGCTCTTGCTATTCTAAAAGCCACACTATTTCGTGGAGGAGAATGTGCACTTCAAATTAGAAAGGAAGATTATAGCTTTCTTCAAATCAATATGTTGCCCTAGTTCCAGAATTCAGAGAAGAAATTTTTAACATCAGTACAATCCTCTTAGGGAAAAAGGAATATGAGGCTATCTCGTTATTTTAAATAAATGCTTGGATTCCTTTGCAGTGATGGATGTTGTGTCTTGACTGCCTGACAGAAGACACGTTTTCAGAGACAGGCAGAGCAAACACTTATTTAATCACAGGTACCTGGAAGCTTGTCCATGTGATGGGCTTGGGCAGGGATTTTTCTACTGGGAAAAGAAATGCCATTTTTTAAATATTAGAAATATGGAAAGGGATGAGAGAAAAGACATCAGAGTAACATAAGCAGCAGCTGGGAGAATGTAAGAATTGATGAGCTATGTGATACCAAAAGAGTATTCATTTGACCCATTACTGGAAGGGGAATTTGGAGGATGTTATAAATGGATATGTTTAGAAACCAGAAAAATGTTAGTACACTTACTATATATAAAATGCATAATGCCTAGGGAGATATTTCTTAGCTCACCACAGCGGGGCAATAATACTTTGAGTCATTTTTTTTTCAAAATAAAAAAAAATTAGCACTATGTAGCAGCTGATAACATATAGAAGAGAATATGTGATTTTTATTTTTCCTTTGTTTTCTAACAAAAATGCTTCTTTCTACAACATCAATTTATTGGAATCTAACAGTCTAAAAATAATTTTATGTAGCTATCGGTAGAAGCTATTTATTTTTATTTTTTAGCAAACTAATCTTACAGCAGTGGAAGGAAGGCCTGGATTCAACTTCCAGAGCTTTAGTCATCAGCTTTGAAGCCTACACAAATCTATACCTCTGTTTATTGAACCATCACATGAAAGTAGGATCTGGTCTTGCTTTGTAGGGTCGCTGTAAAGATCAAGTGAGAGAACATATCAGGAAGTCCTCTATCAGCTGATTATCATTAGTAGAAACATAATACTCAAGACAAAGCAGAAAGGATTGCCTGTCTGAGGATTTTGTGAGGATGACCAGCCAGTGCAGATGGACTAACTGGTGCCAAAACTTTTATACTTGGCTGTTGCCTAAGAGCCTCTAGTTGATGTTTCCATGAGAAGCTTCCTTCCATTTCATTCTATAATGCCTGTAGAAAAGCCTGGTGCCCTACATAGAGCATCACAGCATACACACTGCTCTTCTTTACCTGCGGTGGATACTGTTTTCTGCTTAAAATATCCATATATCCTCTCTGCCCCACTGCATCATCTTTCCAGATATCCCTGGGCTTTCAAATATTCAGAGGTACAGTTTCATTGTCTGAGAGACAAGAAGACATCTAGTCTCCTGGACAAAGCACAGAATCAACAGTGGACAGCATGGAGATTATAGTTGTAACTCAGCCATGAAATTCCCTTGGAATTTTCCCCCCTCACAAATAGCTCTTCTTGGGCTAGAGAGATGGCTCAGTGGAGCAATTGCCTGCAAAATCTAATGACCCAAGTTTGAGTCCCCAGTACCCACATAAAGCCAGATTACCAAAGTGGCACGTGCATCTGGAGTTCATTTGTAGTGGCTAGAGGCCCTGGCACATCCATTCTCTCTGTGTCTGTCTCTGTCTCTCTCCGTATGTGTCTGCTTGCAAATAATAAATACTTAAAAAAGAAATAGCTCTTCTTTTCAAAATAGTATTTTCCTTGATCAGAGATCCTGCCACTCGTATTTGACAAACACCTTGAAGAGCTCCCTTTGTATTTGGGATTTCCAGCGTCTACATCTCCACTAGCTTTTCCCCTTGTCTCCAGACATCTTCCTTTGCTGAGAAAAGTGACAACAACAATGATGTTGCATCAGTTTGATGCTCGGCATATTTTCTAGCCAGGAATCCCAAAGGGTGTCCTCTCCTGCTCTTCCTCATTGCCTCGCCTATTTGGCTTTTGCTCCTGTCAGCAGGACACATGTGACACTCCAAGGCAGGCCTCTGGTGCCAGCTGCTCTTGGCATCCGACTCCCTTCTCTCTTCCTTTCCTGCTCTTATTGTGCACCCAGGGAAGTACCTCTCCCACCAGTCACCGGCACAGAGCCCTCAATTCCTTTGAACAGGCTTGGCCATCAGCTTTGCAGCCACGTTCACTGAACGGTGGCTTAGAGACCAGAGTGCTACACAGCCTTTCTGTTTCTCTGCACTGTTTCTTCCTCCAGACACAAGTATGAGCTTACACCAGAGCAAAAACAAGTTTCTCTTCCTGTGTTCTTCTGCTATATTTTTGGTAGAAATTATAGTTCAGAGCAGAAATGTTTGAATCCAATTTCTTGGACAGGACTTTTGTATCACAGACAGACTAACAAGTATACAGGTCTTGTTAATGACAATGTAAGGTTCCAAAATGATTCTATGCTTTTGGTTCACCTATACAGAAATGACTTTTACTTTTCTTTATATTTGAGATGTTAGGCTGTTTCTGAAACTGAATGTTGTAAAAAGTCACATTTCAAGCTCATTTTTCTTGGTCCATTAGAGATGACTTCCCATGAAAGTGTGAGGTTATTTTTCATTTAAAGATTGCATTTAATAGTCATTTCTTCAACAAGTACAGGGCAGATGGTGCTGCTATTTCTCTAAAAAAACTCAAGTTATTTGCTTTCCCTTTCTTAGCACATAATTTGAAAGTCCCATCAGATAAGTCTGAAAATCTTACAGAAGGAGAATTGAGGAAAGGTCCTTAAGTGTAATTGAAAACAGGCCAGTTGTAAAAGGTAATAGTCCCCTCCTTTTTTTTTAACACATGGGATCATACAAATATCAGTTCTTCAAAACTTTTAGAGGGAAAAGGCCTTTTGCTATTCTCGATCTTTTCATTCAGAAATTAGCTCATAAAATCAATCTTATGAACAGTCTGGTACGGTGACTACCACCCACTCCAGCACTGGAGGCTAAAGCAGAGGAAGTGTAGGAATTTGAGGCCAGCCTGGGCTGCATAGTGAGTTTTGAACCAGTCTGAGTGAAACCTTCTCTCAAACAAACCCTCTTGCGTCCCCCCAAACCTGACAATATAAATACTTCTAAGAAGTGGGTATGATGGTTTCCATTTCAGAGAACAGGAAAATCAAACCCAGAGAGATTAAATAATTTGTCACATCTTCATTTGGCTAATTAGTGATTAAATGTGGCTTGGAACATGTCTATTAAACTGTAATGTGTGAGTCTCATTTTCTTTTTACATTGTAGTGATGTGAGATATTATATTTTCATATTTCTTTTATCTATAGAACAATGTGTGTGGGAAAATGGACTCATAATTGCTTGTGTCTTTCTTGGCTCTGCTTTCATGGTTTAGTATGAACTGTATCTGTGGTGTGAACTCTAAGGACAAGTTGTGCGAACAAACTATGGGAAAGAACTTGGAATATTTCTCAAGGATCTTAGAAAGTAGCTCTTGTGATGTTATCGCTGTGAGATGCTAAATTCTTTACTTGTAACTTGCTCTAAAATTAATTTTAAAACTGTGTAATCCACCTGCTTAAAGCAATGTGACTAGCTTCTCTCTGCCTTGCTGTACCTTTGGCCTGAACAGCTCAGATGACCATATTGACAAGAAATGCTTAGAGATGCTGAGTGATCTTAACATGTGCTCTGTGCTCCTTTTTTAGAGGCCTGGATGGACTCTTGACTCAGAACAAACATACAAGAGGGATCACAGCACTGAAGACGAGGTCAGTAACTATGGGCCCACAGACCCGTTGAAGGCAACAGGTGGGCTTAAAGTGATTACTCTTGTGATCAGAGTGTGTGTGTTCTGGATCAGCAGCCCAGCAGCTCATACCCTGAATCCCTCCCTTTAACAAATGTTGAAGGATCACCCAAGGTCAAAGGCACCTTGCCCTTTGCTCATACAATCTACCACTTATTCATGCACTACTGGTTTTTCAATGTTCAATAAAAGTGCCAAGTCTGTATGCAAGAGAGGAAGCCACAGTCACACACAGTGACATCAGGGCAGCAGTGACAGCAGATGCAGCAGGTTTACTAATGGCATACACTAAAATTTTCTTCAGTTTCCTTTTTCCTCAGGCTGCTGCTAGAGGCAGCTAAGCCCCACTCCTGGGATGGGGCACTGGGTGTCAGCATTCTTAACTCCCAGGCTCTGCTCTTTGAAGCAGTTTGTTTTCTTGTGGATAGGAAAGTTCTAGAGGTTAGTCTTTTCTAAATCAGGGTTGTGACTCCCCCCAAAATAGTGCATGTATCAGTTTATATTTACTTAATTTATATATTTTTGAGATAGGGTATTTTAAAAATATTTATTTACTTATTTGAGAGCAAAAGAGAGAGGAGCAGGCAGAGAAAGAGAGTGAGTACAGGCACACCAGGACCTCCTTCTGCTGCATATGAACTCCAAACATATGTGTCACTCTGTGTATCTAGCTCTACGTGGATACTGGGGATTCAAACTCAGGCAATAAGGCTTTGTAAGCAAGTGCTTCAATGGCTGAATCTCTCCAGTCCCAAGACAGGGTCTTGTGTAGCCCAGGCTGGCATTGAATTATCTGTATAGCTGAGGATGAGCTTGGCTTTCTGATCCTCCTTCTGTTTCCTTAAGAGCAGGAATCACAGGTGTGAGCCACCACCCCAAGCTACGTCAGTCAGTATTTTTCAGAACCAGGCTACTCCCATCACAATATTAAAATAGCCTGATAGCTAGATCTCATGCGATACTAGATGAAAATAGTTGCTCTTAAATTGCATTTAAAGTAATCTCCAAAGGCCAGGTGAACTGTTCATCTCTACTATGATAGAGACTCATTTTATCTTGGGGAAGATCTTATGATTTGGTATCTGAAGACTCTGCCAATTACTAGCTGGCATGGCAGTGGTGAAGAAAATGTTCATCTATGGGAAGATTTAGTTGTATAGTCAACTCACTTCCCATTCAAGTTTCCCATTAGCTTATTTTTTCCTAGAAAATTGGACAATTGCAAATGAAGCTGAAATCTGCAAGTTAGCTTCCTACTCTCCTTTACAACGAATCCAGGCATATGACCTAGCGTCCACCAATCAGCTGCCTGTGGAAAAGACAGATGCCAGAGTCTGCAGCACGAGGAGCGGCTACTTGATGACCCCTTGTCTCTCCTAGAAGATGCCAGAGGGTTCTGCTTCCACTGAGACAGCAGCCATAGTTTCCCAGCCTCCAAGTACAGACATCAGCCACAGATGTGAGGAGAGGCAACGGAGGCAAGGAAGTGTCCATTAAAATGGCTGCAAGGAGTGCTTTGATGGAGCGCTTTGGAGACTGTTGCTCAGGGCCTTATTGTTCTGGCTGGTTAGTTGTCAAAACCAAGCCATGGCCTCACAGAGCTGCCTGACATCTTTGAGAAGTCTCTTTTCACTTAGCCTGTAAAGTAGATTCTGTTGTTCACAGTTAACAGCCCCACACCACACAGCGTTTTCTCCACTTTTTAAATATAAAAGGAGATAAAAATAATTCAATTTTCAGACTGTGAGGTACATGGTAGACTTAAAAACAGCATACAGACTTTAATTCTCATCTATTTCAGGTTACTCTGGCATTGCTCTGGAGAACTGCAGGCCAGAATAAAATAAATACATCCCTGTTGTATTTGCTCTGGACAGTGCTTCATGGCATTGTCATGTAGGGAGCACTCCTTTGAATTCAAGTTCATTAGAAAACTGTTTTACAAAATATGTCTTTTGACTGGATGTCATGTGGCCTCCATGTGATCTTGCATGGGATGACAAGTCTTTCCCAAGGAAACATTGTATCCCTCCCCTCAAGGTAATTTCACTGAAAACCATACAACCTTCATTTAAAATAGGAAACTTAAGCATACTCTTAAAATTGTGAAAAGATGTCCTTTCTTTTTAGCAGTGTGTAATTTTAGTATCTAATCATATGTGCCAGTGTATATCTGTCTATTGACAAATGAGTAGACGTACTAACAACTTATTATTCTCTGCCCACTTTTTCATACTAAAAAGGAACCACTCACTATTTGTGGAGGCACATGCCTTTAATCCCAGCACTTGGGAGGCAGAGGTAAGAGGATGCTCTTACCTAGAGTTCAAGGCCAGCCTGGGACTACAGAGTGAGTTCCAAGTCAGCCTAGGCTAGAATGAGACACTATCTTGGAAACAAAAAGATGAACCACTCACCCTGCTTCTGTATTTACTCATTCATTATATTTGATCACCTCACTTTTAAACTTCATTAACATTATACTAATTTTGCAAGCTAAACTGAAAATCCTCTGTCTTTAAGCAGTTTAGATGTATACTAACAATAAACTATGTGGGAATAACTGAAATGATTAATTCTTGATGGAGATGATCAGAGGACTCACAAATGTGACATGATTTGACTTAAGATTCCAATATTAAAAAACATATAAAAAACTTATTGGGAGAAAAATTTGTTGTAGACAGTAGGCACTCATAGGAAGATGAAAGTATTTGAAAAGAAATAAAATGGTTACATTACTGGATTTAAGAATAGAGGGCTTTCAGTGTGGTAGACTCTGGGGATTCTGGTAGAATATAATTGAAGTTGAGAATATGAGGGTCATTATTCATGAGGATATTTTTCCTCCACTAGGCCTCCTTCTTCATCTTCAATTTGGCCTCCTAACTTTATCATTGATTGTACTTTAGGTTGATTGCTTACTTTGTCAATCAACATGCTAATTTTCTTAATTGCTTTTAGCTGTACCTTTTTTGATAAACTGTAACCTCTTTAAAGCCAAAGATATTATCTCACTTTCTCCCGAGTTTTATCATTCTCATTACTATGTTTATCTTTATCACTTTATTTTAGCATAATAGTGTAGTGCCAGAAACATTGTACTTGATGAATAATTTGAGCAAATGGTTTCCAGATAGCCATAAACAATAATTTGTAATCTAATAGTTACATCAGCAAGACTCCATGCTTGAATTATTTAAAATTAGTAGACTATATTCTAGAGCCAATATTTTGTGATGTTCTGAGAAGACAGCCCAAAAGGTGTTTTGTAACTTGAGCATATGATAACTTCTTCCATGCATGGCTCTTTTCACTATGCTTTTCAAAGCAAATTCCTGAACTCATAATTTCATTATAATGCTTCTAGATAACATGTTTTCTATATTAAATATGTTTTTTATTATAGAAAATATTCTTAATGAAAAGTATTAAACACACATACACCAAGAATATAAGAGAAATTCAGGAAATGTAATGTAGTCTCTGAAACTTTTCTAAGGTGTCAACTGTCAAATTCTTGAATTATTCTATCCTGAATGTCTCTCTGAGCTGATTTTTAAAGAAATTCTCTGACTTCCTATTGTGGTGAGTCATTTGCGATTGCATCCATCTTGTTCTGTTGTGGAAGTGACATTTGTACATTGCATGTCTAAGGATTAAAAAAGGGATGCATATCATGCATTTCACCTTGGGTTACCATACCTACCGTAGTCACCATTTGCAATGGCTACTGTGCTACATCCTTCCATGAAATTCCGTAACAATTCACCTCATACCACATGCACACTCCTGATAAGAACATCTACACTGAAAAGTGTGGAGATAATATAACTTCACAGACAAAACTGTCCTTTCTGAAAGTAATCTTCAGAGCCATTGATAAGTTGGTTTTAATATACCTGAAAATTCTTTACAGAAGCCATTTACTGTCAGGTACTGGAGGATAAATTACATTTTGGGGTAATAGGAATGTGGTGAAAAAACAGACCTCTAATAACTGGAAAGTATTCAAAGCACAAGATTGCAAAAATGGGCTCCATGGTCCATGTCAGCACCAGAAGATGAACCACGAAGTGTCTGGGGAGCTCTAGGCCATAGTTCCTGGAGCAACCATCAGGAGTGAGAATCATACTTCTCTCGACCTTGGCAGAAGCAAGCTACAGGTTAAGTGCCAGGTAGGAGTAATATATACAAGATATATATATACATATATATATATATATGTGTGTGTGTGTGTGTGTGTGTTTGTGTGTGTGTGTGTTTGATTTTTTTCAAAGTTCTACTTTATTCTTTTGAGTTGTGACATGCTAACAGGTGGACACAATGAGTTAAACAAAGACCATGAGATTTGTTGATCTTTTCCTTTGAGAATTTGAAAAAAAAAGAGCTATAAAGCTGGTCACAAAATTTCATTTTTATAGACATTTCTTGAGAACTTGGCTTGAGTTGCCATGCCTCAGTGGGTAGATAAAATGCTCAAGGACTTCTATCTTGCAAATGGAAATGACTAGAAGCACTTCTAATTACTGCATTTTTCATTCTTATAAAAGTGGATGCAAGGGCCTGGGAAGATGGCTCAGTGATTAGAGGCACGTGCTTGCAAACCCTATCAGTTCAGGTTCATTCCTAAGCCACCCCACATAAGGCTGAATGCAAAATATACCTGGTGTTCACTTGAGACCGACTGGAGGCCCTGGCATGTGCATGCACACCACACGCACACAAATAAATAGGATGTTGGGGTAAATGCAATCTTATTTGATTATGTCCGTCTACTATTCTATTACCTTTGATTTTCCTAATGTTGTTCTAACAGTACATTTTTAGGTTTGCTTGTTAAGAAGGATTTTTTTAGTGTTACAAAAATGCTGCATGCACAAGACAGAAAATAAGTTGAAAAACAACAAAAAGACAAAAGCAACTGTAACTCTGTCAGGCAGCTCTATAAACACTATCGATGAGAAGATGTGGATATTTTTCTGTGCTTATATTCTTTCATGGATGAGTGTGGAATCATGTTGTTCACACACTTCCTAGATGGCCCTCATTTACCAAGCCTCGTCATCTCTTGCATGCTACTGCTCGCTCTGGTGTCGTTCATCCTCAGTGACAGCTGCACTCCATTTATGTAATCACTCCCCCACGGTTGGATATTTATGCTAACGGGCTTCCCACTCTTCCCAAGTTTACCATATTAGCAGTCTTAGACTGCCCAGATGTGACTTTAGAACAGATGGCAGTGTTCTTGGTTCTGTCAAGCCTTGTCCTAGAAACTTCACATGTCTCAATCGTGGGGTGAGAGAACGAAGACAGCAACAATGATCTGCTGCCTGAGTCCCTGAATCACATGTAGTGCTAGTGACAGTCCTGACTCCTCAACATCGCCCATCAATCTGCAAACACAACTTATTCCAGGGCCACTCAGGTTTCAGAGAAACAATGAAAGCCAGTGAAACCTGAAATGTATGGGCCAAGTCCACAGAGGAGCATTGCTAGCCCCTCCAGGGTTGGGAGGAGAAGGGTAATGGATCTTGAGTCTTCAGTGTGGCCACATAAAACAGTTCCTTGTTTTGTTTGAAGTCTTTCGTGTCTTTATCTCAGCTCTTAGCCTGGAGTGAGTGCCCATGACACTTACACCCTAGACAGTATCTG
>PVHP010041348.1:0-15462 GCA_004024765.1 Zapus hudsonius | reverse complement strand
AAAAAAAAAAAAAAAAAAAAAAAAACCTACTCAGGGTGTATCACCATCCCTGATTTCAAAACCTATTACAAAGCCATAGTAACTAAAACAGCATGGTACTGGCATAAAAACAGACAGACGGAACAATGGAACAGGATTGAAGACCCAGCTTTAATTGGAAGTAACTTCAGATATTTGGTCTTTGACAAGGGGGCCAATAATGTACGCTGGGCCAAAGATAGCATCTTCAACAAATGATGCTGGATGAATTGGATAAACACATGTAAAAAAATGAAAATAGACCCACTCCTTTCACTGTGCACAAAAATCAACTCCAAATGCACCAGAGAACTTCATATAAATCCGGTAACCCTGACCACCCTGGAAGAAAAAAAATAGGAGGAACTCTACATGAAATAGGAGTAGGGAAAATGTCCTGAGCAAATCTCCAGCAGCCCAGGAAATACAAAAAGCACTTAACCAATGGGACCTGATCAGGCTCAAAAGCTTCTGTACAGACAAACAAACCATACTCAGAACCAATAGACCCCCTTCAAATTGGGAGATGATTTTCGCTGGCTACAACTCAGACAGAGGCCTAATTTCCAGAACCTACAGAGAACTCAAAAAAAAATTAATAACAAAAAACCAAAATGCCCCCTCACAAAATGGGGCACTGATCTATAAAGAGAATTCACAGAGGAGGAAACATAAGTGGCCTTGACTCATCTAAGAAAGTGCTCAGCATCCTTAAGCATCAGGGAAATGCAAATCAAAACCACAATGAGATACCATCTTACCCCTGTCAGAATGGCAATCATAAAGAAAACCAACAATTGTTGTTGGTGTGAATGAGGGGAAAATGGAACCCTCATTCACTGCTGGTGGGATTGCAAACTTGTTCAACCATTATGGAGGGCAGTGTGGAGACTCTTGAACAGAATAGACATAGAACTACTAATGGACCCAGCTAACCCTCTACTAGGCATCTACCCACAAGATGCCACATCTCAATGCAGAAAATTTTGTACAATTATATTTATAGCAGCCCAATTCATAATAGCCAAGAATTGGAATCAACCCACATGTCCGTCCATGGAGGAATGGACAGCAAAACTGTGGTATATTTACACGATGGAATTCTACTCAGCTGAAAGGAAAAATGACATATCAAAATTTAGGAAAAAATGGTCTGACTTCGAGCAGATCTTACTAAGCGAACACTCAAAAGAACAGAGAATTGAATGCGGCATATTCTCCCTCATATGCGGTCCTTAACCAGGATAACTGTTTTCTTTATGCAGACTAATAGAAAGAACTGAGAGGTTATGAATGAGGGGTAAGAGAACAGGGGAGGGAAATGGCTTAAGCATGAGGCTAATCCAAATTAGGTTCAAAAACATAAAATCCTCACGAGCATACTGTAACCTAAAGAGTAAGTAGTGGGCGTCAACTGGTAAGAGCAGCCATGAGTCGTAGGGGAGAATGTGTAAGTCTTTGAAGTCTGACAGACCCGGGTCCCGGCCACAGGTTCCTTCCCTCACTGAGCTGTTGACCAAAGTGACCCATGAGGTTCCAAAAACAAGACAGAATTCTGTCAAGGCTCTTGAACGCCCTCCCCAGGCCTGAGGCAAAACCCTGTTGCTGAAGAAACCACAGAATACCATCATTCAGCATAGAGAGCATCGTTCAGCATCTTCGAGGTCTGGAATGGTAACCAGCCTCCAGATGGCAGTTAGTGCAGTGCTGGAAGGCACTACACAAGCTGCCAGGGGAAGCTGATCAATGACAGCTGGAGTAAAAAAAAGACCACTGGCATGAAACACAGTCTGCAGCCATGAGTAGGCTGACCACAACTCCTACTGGGAGAGAACAGCAAACCAAGAAAGGAGCACTTGTGCAATTGAGGAGCCTGGGCCTCGGGGAGACAATCAACAGCTATTAAATTTGGCCAAATATTCCACTCAGTGAGGGGGAACCCTTGATTGGAAATGGGGATTCAGGGCGATATGCACCGGATCCCGTATTCTTGGGCTCCCAAGAAAAGATGCACTATGCGAGTGTCTGCCGGGGAGGCTACTGAAAATAGAAGCTAGGTAATCCAGAATGGTGCATATTTGTTAACCTATACTGATCTCACTCTCCGATGGATATTGTGTTTGTATTTTTCAGGATACAGTGAGAGAGCTGCGGCCCATATAACCCTACCAACTGACAGCAGGTAGAAAGCTAAGATCCTGGCAAGAGATGAGCTACCACAGTCATTTCATGGAGGATCCATATGGAATCCTGCAGAGAATGATGGGATGAACAAGGGACCCACAGCCACAGCCATTCAATCAACAAAGGATAAGCCAGTGAGACAGAAACCAACAATACTCGACACAAAAACCCCTAAGCGCACAACATTAAAGCAGCCTCAATCCTCACCCACCACGACTCAGGGAACTGAGTGGAAGAGGAGGCGGAAAGATTGTGAGAGCCGTGGTGTGGGAGATGATCCAGGGACATGGCACCCCTCAGTAACCACACGCTTGGGTCATGAGAACCCGGCTGAAGAGTGGGCTCTCCATGGTCCCCTACCACAGAGACTTATACAGACGGCCCATGGAGGAGGATATCCAGCTGACTGGGGATGGGGAGGGGGGCAATGGGGAATTGGGGATAACAACTCATTGTTGGCCCACTAAACAATGTAACTCATTATGGACAATAAGAAAAATTTTTTTATTTGCAAGCACAGAGATAGAGAGAAGACAGCGAGACAGAGACAGAGAAAATGGGCATGTCATGGCCTCTAGCCACTGCAAACGAACTCAAGAGGCATGTGTCACATTGTGCATCTGGCTTTAGGTGGGTACTGGGGAATCCAACTCTGGTCATTAGGCTCTGTAGGCAAATGCCCTAACCACTGAGCATTCGCTCCAGCTGAGTAAAAATATTTTTTAAAAGGCCCTTTTTTGGCTCAGCTGTTGGGGCACTTTCCTGCAGAGCACAAGGGCCTAGGTTTGATTCCCCAGTACCCACACGAGTCTGGGTGTACAGAGTGGTACATACATCTGTAGTTCATTTGCAATGGGTAGAGAACCTGGCATGCCCATTTTCTCTGTTTCCTTCTCTCCCTCTGACTCTCTGTGCTTGCAAATAAATAAATAAACTAATTAAAAGTAAATAGGAGACTGGAGAGAAGGTTCAGATTCTCTCTCTTCTATCTCTCTGTGTTTGCAAATAAATAAATAAAATATTTTTAAAATAAATGAATAAAAGACCCTGTCTCAAAATAAAAATAAATCAAGCCAGATGTGGTAGCACATGCCTTTAATCCCAGCACTTGGGAGACAGAGGTAGGAGGATTGCTGTGAGATCAAGGCTAGCCTGGGATTATAGGATGAGATCTGGGTCAGCCTGAGCCAGAGGGAGACCCTATCTGGAAGAAAATCCAAAATAACCAAACAGAAAATAAATAAATAATGATGAGAAGGGACCAGTCATGTGAAGGTCTAAGGTAAGGAACCTTGAGAAAAACCAAACAGTGTAAAGAAACTGAAGCACAAATCAAGTTGGTGTATATGTTGTAATTGACAAGAAAATAGTGTGCCAGGAACAAGCTCTCCTGACCAAGTACCCCACAGCAGGGGACTTAAATACAGTCTGAGTCAACTTATCAGCAGGGCTGTTTCCTTCTTAAGGATGTGGTGAACTATCATGCCTTTCCCCAAGCTTCAGCTGGCTTGACGACACTGGTGCCTGCCTTTAATTTCACATAGTGTTTGTGTGTGTGTGTGTGTGTGTGTGTGTGTGTGTGTGTGTGTGTGTGTGTGTGTCCAAACTACCATTTCCTATAAGGTCAATAGTTGTATTTGACTGGGAACCCTCCCTCCTCGTCTCTAGTATGACCTTATTCTAAGTTATATCTGCGACAACTATATTTCCAAGTAGGATCACTTTTTGAGGTACCAGCAGTTAGGACTTCAACATGAATTTTTGGAGGACACAGTTTAATGCATAATATGAGTTTAGCAAGAGAGGACAGATGAACGTCAGAAAAGGCTCTGGACATAATGAAAAGTCATCAAAAGGTTCCAAATCAGAGAAGTGACATGATCTGATTTGTTTTAAAAGGATCATGCTGACTGCTGACTGTTGGATTAGATTAGGAGAGAAAACAGCCTCCTGTACTGCATGACTCACATGGCTGTCCAGCTAAGGATAGACATTCTCATCAGAACCACCACTTACTGGACTGGATGCTTCAGTCTGCATCGTTCACCATTATTCACAGGTAAAACAAATTCAGCTTCCAAATGATAAGATTACCTATATTCATGGCCACATATAAAATATTTTCTTTCCTGAATGCTTACTTAAAAAATAAATAGTCTAACCTAGTGGTGCACACTTTTAACCCAGCACTCAAGAGACAGAGGTAGGAGGATCACTGAGTTCAAGGCCAACCTGGAACTACAGAGTGAGTTCCAAGTCAGCCTGGGCTACAGTGAGACCCTACCCTGAAAACAAATCAAAACAAAACAAAAAAAAAAGTACAGAAGTAGATCTTTTCTTCAGTGGTATAACCACTGACTGTTAAATTGCCCATGCTTCAGTAAATAACCCCACCTATGTTCACACAAGCAATGCTAATTAAACTCAGCGGGTCACACACACACAAAGAAATTAAAGTAGAAGAGAAGGAAACAAGAAGGTAGGGGGATGGAGAAAAGAAGCTGATAGAGAATCAACCAAAACAAGTTTTATTTGAAAGTACTATAATATCTAATACTTTGTATGCTAATTAACAAATCAATTTAAAAAAAAAACACTGTGTTCTGAACAGGACATGATGGTGCATGCCTTTAATTACAGCATTTGTGAAGCAGAGGTTGGAGGATCACTGTAAGTTTGAGGCCAGCCTCGGCTACAGAGTGAGTTCCAGGTCAACCTGGGCCACAGTGAGACCCTGTTGATTTTTTTTAAAGAACAAAAACCACTGTGTTGGGCTAGAGAGATGGCTCAGCGGTTAAGGCACTTGCCTCTAGTGTCTAAGGCCCCTGGTTCAATTCCCCAGTACCCACATATGCCAGACCCACAAGGTGGTGGCCCTGGTGCTCTCTTTTTCTCTCTGTCTCTCTATCTCTATCTCTCTGCTTGAAAATGAATAAATAAAATATTTTTAAAAAGAAAAAAAGAAGTTTTTCTTAAAAAAAAAAAAACAGTGTTCCAATTCTGTTACCTCCTGCCTCTGAGATACTGAGCAAATCCAACCAATACTTTATCTCATTCCTTCACATCTTCCCTGTCTCATAGGGTTGTAGTGAAGTTCAAGGTTACATGTATAAACAGCATTTATAGTGTGCATTACAGACAACCTTCCTCTCCACTCCCAATATACACACATCTATGTGTGGTGGTATCAATTCATAGGCAGGGAATTTTCTGTTTCAGTGGATGACAGGCAAAGATACTACTGACTATATCAGGCTGGGTGATGTCTGGATAAATATTCTCTGAGTGGCTTTGAGATTTTCAGATGTGGCCCAGTGGGAGTTGAAGCAGGCGTGAACAATATAAGTGCACCCCTTTAAGTAATGGAAGGAGACATACAGACTTTTTTTTATAGTGGGCAGAGATTAATGCAGAGACTCATACCTGGTCAAAGTGCTAAGAATAAATGACTGTTGAGTGTTCATCCTAAACAAGCCATCTCATGGCTCGGGGAATATTATGGAAGAAGCAGAAAGAATGTAAGAGCAGAGAATGGGGAGGGATACACTTTTCTGGATACAACATGGCTGTTACACTCATGAACTCTTAGCAGCTATGGTTTCCTGCAGAAGACGGAGCCCATCAGCACTTTTTCATGGCTGGGGGAGAGCTAGAGTAGCCTTTGACAGTGAATAGTTTCCGGGAGAGGAGTCATGTTCTTCAGTGGTACATCCAGTGGTAAGTTGCCCATGCTCTAGTAAATAAACCCTCATCCATGCTTATGCCAGAAGCCCCAATTTAAATAGTTTGATTGATTCATTGATTGATTGATTGATTGACTTTAGGGAGAAAATAGGCACACCAGGGCTTCTTGCCACTGCAAATTAACTCCAGACACATGTGCCACATTGTGCATCTGGCTTTATGTGAATACTGGGGAACTAAACTGGGGAAACTGGCTTTGCAAGCAAGAGCCTTTAACTGCTGAGCCATCTTCCCGGCTCAAGTAACCCTAATTTATCTTGACATAACATGAAAGTAGGAAGGGAACTTGATGGGAAGAAGGGCTTTAGTTGGAAAGGAGAGGAATAATAAGAGTAATGGGGGGGCGAGTTTCAAAAGTAAATAAAAATAAATTTTAAAAAATATTTTTATTTAGGGTGGCGTAGCACCAGAAGTAACTGAGCTTGCAAGTGAGGCCGACTTGTTTTAGGAGACATGGTGCAAGCAGTCAGCCAGCTCTTTCTCTCTCTTCAGAACATCATCTTGGCTTTGGATCTTGTAAGATATCCACTAAGCAGAGAGCAGACCCAGTGAGTGAGCAGGTGTTTTGGACAATGGGCTGATTGAACCCATCTATATTTTAAAAATGTCTCAGCGCAACTGGGAGCTTCTTTCCCAGAAAGGATACAGTTGGAGTCAGTTTAATGATGTTGAAGAGAACATGACCCAGAAGGGACTGAAGCAGAGATGAAGAGCTATCAGTGGTAACCCATCCTGGCACCTGGTGGAGCCACTGGCCACAGCAGCAGTTTGGATGGCCAGGAGGTGATGCACATGATAGCAGTGAAGCTAGCACTGAGGGAGGTGGGCATTCAGGGACCTAACATCCCAGCTTCAGGGACAGCATAGCAGAGCTTTGAACAAGCGATGGGGTAAATGGGGGTCATATTGTGGTCTTTTTCTCCTTAAGTGGGGCACTGTGTATGCAAAGTGTAGCCAAGGAGATGCAGGTATTGGTGAGGGATTGCAAGTCGTTTGGCCAACATGCCTGAAGGAGCACCCAGAGCCTTAGATCCAGGAGATGGGCTCGGACTCTTGTGTGGAGTCCTGGTTCCTGATGGGCATGACCCCAGGCCTGTGGCCCTTGTGGTTTTGCTGGGCTCCCTCTTCAAAATACAAGGTTTTCCCCAAATCTAGCCTTGAAGGCGTGGGAGAGGGAGGGGACAGGATGAGGAGGTTGGGAGAGGGGCTTCCTGATTGGCAGAACCCAAATTAACCCCTAGCCTCCCAAGAAGGTTTCCCTGGCAGGGCGCTATTAATCCTTCTAAACCTCTTTCCCCAGAAAGATTGCCTTGGTTTTGATTTTTGTGGCCTTAGAATTGATCATTTCCCATTCCCCTGTGGCTCTGGCCCCTCCTTCCTTCCATCTTTACCCCCAAGAGCCATTGAGAGATCGCTTTTGACTAATAGGGCCTCAGCCTAGAAGTGAAGGGGAGCTCTAGGGAGCAGCTAGGGCCTTCCCTACCTCAGGCAGGAAGGGCAGGAAGGAGAGCCTAGATCACAGGGTAGGGACTGTAGGGGGAGGGCTGTCCTGCCTGACCAGCAGTTTTGTGTCCTGAGGTTGCCAAGGGCAGAGTGGTCAGGCCCCCCTCTCTACTCTGATTCACTCTTGGCCCAGCTCATAGGCGGGTGGCCCAGTCCAACTCTGCCCCCCTCCTCTGGTATATATTCGAAACTAGTTTGGGTTTTATTTTTCTAGGCAGGGTCTGACTCTAGCCCAGGCTGACCTGGAATTCACTATGTAGTCTCAGGGTGGCCTTAAACTCACAGCGATCCTCCTACCTCTGCCTCCCCAGTGCTGGGATTAAAGACGTGCACCAATATTTTTTTAATGTCTTGCACATACAGCAAATAATATGGGCATCCTGTTACAGGAAGGACTGGAGCTTTGGAGCTTGCTTTCTCCATTGTTTTCACCTAAGTAACTACTTTTAAAAGAAGCTTTCAAATATGGGGACACATAAGCTTTGTAAAGTAATTGAAAAATAATTGATTTATTACAATCATTGTGCAGGTGTGTGCTGTGGGTGTGTGGGCAGCAGGTTCATATGTGTGGGTGGGTGCGTGTGGGCATGGGTCCACATACAGATATGTATGAATGCGATTGTGGAGGCCAGAGAACAAGTTCAGGTGTCATCCTCAGGAAGGCCATCCACCTTCTTGAAACAGGGTCTCTGTTTTGCCTAGAGTTCACCAATTAGGCTAGCCCATGAGGACCAGAGATCCTCCTGTGTCCACCACCCCAGTGCTGTGATTACAGTGCACACTGCTACATCTGACATTTTATGTGCATTCTGGGACTTGAAATGAGGTCCTTATGCTTGTGAGTACCTTATACACTGAGCCATCTCCCCAGCCTTGAATTTTTTTTAAGAAAGAGTCTATCTATCTATCTATCTATCTATCTATCTATCTATCTATCTATCTATATATGCTGAGCCATCTTCCCAGTTTAAATAACCCTAAATAACCCTAATTTAACTTGATGGGAACAAGGGCTTTAGTTGGAGAGGAGAGGAATAAGAGAGGGTAATGGTGGGAATTCAAAGATAAATTTATTATAATATATATATATATATATATATATATATATATATCAGAGTGCCTTAAGACTCCAGATTGCATTACACACATGTACTACCACCATGAATGATTTATTCATAACAAAAAGCATGTTATTATGTCTATTAAATAAAATGTCTAATAAACCAAAAACTACCATGTAGTTGAATTTAGTTTCTCCAATACCTAGCTATAGATATGATTCACTACTTCATTTTTATTTTTAAATAGACCCACTCCTTTCACCATGCACTTAAAATCAACTCCAAATGGATGAGAAACCTCAATATAAATCATGTAACCCTGAACACCCTGTAACTAAAAATAGGAGAAACTACATGAAATAGGAGTAGGGAAAAACCTCCTGAGCAAATCTCCAGCAGCGCAGGTAGTGCAACAGTCACTTAACCAATGGGACCTGATCAGGCTCAAAAGCTTATGTACAGACAAAAGTACCATACTCAGAGCCAATAGACCCCTATCAAACTGGGGGATGATTTTTGCCAGCTATAACTCAGACAGAGGCCTAATTTCCAGAACCTACAGAGAACTCAAAAAAATTAATAGCAAAAACTCAAACTGCCACCTCACAAAATGGGGCAATGATCTCAACAGAGAATTCACAGAGGAGGAAACACAAATGGCCTTTTCTCACTTAAGAAAGTGCTCAGCATCCTTAAGCATCGGGGAAATGGAAATCAAAACCACAATGAGATTCCACCTTACTCCAGTCAGAATGACAGTCATAAAGAAAACCAACAACAACAGGTGCTGGAGAGGATGCGGGGGGAAAAGGGACCCTCATTCACTGCTGGTGGGATTGCAAACTTGTTCAACCATTTTGGAAAGCACTGTGGAGACTCCCAACAGAATGGACATAGAACTACCAATGGACCCAGCCATCCCTCTACTAGGGATCTACCCGAAAGATGTCACACCCCAGCAGAGAGACATTGGTGCAACTATGTTTATAGCAGCTCAATTCATAATAGCAAAGAATTGGAATCAACCCAAATGCCCATCCATGGAGGTATGGATAACAAAACTCTGGTATATTTACACAATGGAATTTTACTCAGCTGAAAGGAAAAATGACATATTGAAATTTAGAGAAAAATGGTCTGACTTGGAGCAGATCTTACTAAGCGAACTCTCAAAAGGACAAAGAGTCAAACACCACATATTCTCCTTCATATGTGGTTCCTAAACAGGTTAACTGTAAACTCTATGCAAACCAGTCGAGAGAAGTGATTGTCTATAAAAATGGGATAAAGAATTGGGGGGGGGGTGACTTAAACATGAAACTAAACCAAAATTGGTTTAGAATCATAAAGTCCTCATGTTCATGGGCTGGAGAGATGGCTCAGCGGTTAAGGCACTTGCCTCCAGTGCCTAAGGCCCCGGGTTCAATTCCCCAGGTCCCACATAAGCCAGACCCACAAGGTGGTGGCCCTAGTGCATTCTCTCTCTCTCTCTCTCTCTCTCTCTCTCTCTCTCTCTCTCTCTCTCTCTCTCTCTCTGCTTGAAAATCAATAAATAAAATATTTTTTAAAATCCTCATGTTCATAATGTAACCTATAGAGCAAGTAGTGGGCATCTTCTGGCAAGCGGGGCCATGATTAGAAGAGGAGAGAGTCTAAGCCTGTGAAAAATTGATCAGTCTGGCAACTCCTTTATCCCAGTCACTGGCTCCTTCCCTCACTGAGCTGTTGACCAAAGTAAAATATGAGGTCCCAAAAACAAGACAGGATTCTGTCAAAGCTCTTGAATGCCCACCCCAGGCCTGAGGTAGGATCCTGTTGCTGAAGAAACCACAGAAAGCCATCTATCAGCACTGAGAGACCCTGCGAGGTCCAGAATGGTAACCAGCCCCCAGATGGTAGTTAGTGCAGTGCTGGAAGGCACTGAATAAGCTACCAGGGGAAACTGGTCAACGACAGCTGGAGCAAACAGAGACTACTGACATGAAACACAGTCTGCCACCATGACTAGGCTGAACACACTGCCTACTGGGAGAGAACAGCGAACCAAGAAATGAACCCTTGTGCAATGGAGGCGCCAAAACCTGGGGGAGGCAATCAATAGCTTTTAATTCAGCCAAGTAATCCACTCAGTGACGGGGAGCCCTTAACTGGAATTGGGCACTCAGGGAGAAATGCACTGAGAACCAAAATCTTGGAAGCCCAAAGAGAAATGCACTATACGAGTGATTTACAAAGAGGCTACTAACAGTAGAATCTAGCCAATTCAGAAATGTGTATCTCAGGTAACCTATACGGATCTCACTCTTTGATGGAGATTCTGTTTGTATTTTTCAGAAGGCTCTGAGAGAGCTATGGCTCTTCCAACCCTACCAATGAGCCACAGGCCGATAGCTGACATCCTGGCAAGAGATGAGCCACCCCAGACATACCATGGAGGATCCACATGGAACCCTGCAGAGAGTGATGGGATAAGCAAGAGACCTATAACCACAGCCATTCAGTCAACCCAGGATAAGCCAGCAAGGCAGACACCATTGATTTTGGACACAACCTAAAGCAGAAGTACAGAGACCCCTAAGACCTCAACAATAAAGCAGCCTTAATACTCATCCACTATGACTCAGGGAAGTGAGAGGAAGAGGGGGGAAGAAAGACTGTAAGAGACATGGTAGGGGAGAACTGCCAGAGACATGGACCCCTCAGTAACAACATACAAAGGGGGGGTGGAACTGGGTTGACTCCTAGGCTATCCATAACCCCCTACCCCATGACTGATCCAGACTGCCCATGGAGGAGGATATCCAGATGATTGGGGACAGGGAAGAGGGAAAACAGGGAACTGGGGATACCAATGTTTCTAATTATGGATAATAAAGGGAAACATTTAAAAAAATGTGTTAACACACAAAAAATTAGGTTTAATTATAGTGTTTTAAAAACAAATATTTTGAATGGGGTGTGGTGGTGCACACCTATAATCCCAGCACTCTAGATGCTGAGGTAGGAGGATTGGTATGAGTATGATGCCAGCCTGGGCTATAGTGTGAAACTACCTTGAAAGAATAAACAAACACGCATGCATAACTTTTTATTTCCCATCCCCCCTTCCTTTTGCCCACCTTAGTCTTGTTCTGCTTTCATTTTACAAGATATTTTCCCCACCCCAGTCTTTGTCAATACCTCTTGCTTCCCTCTTGTGTTCTTCTATATAGTTTGATAGGCTTAACCTGTTCTTTCCTATCCCCAATTCTTTTTTTTGTAATTATTTATTACTTTAACATATTGCTTTTATATATAATATTGTTTTTTATTGTCCATAATGAGTTACAATATTTAGTGGGCAAACAATGAGTTGTTATCCCCAATTCCCTGCTGCCCTCCCCTCCCCAATCCTCTGGATAACCTCCTCCATGGGTCATCTGGATCAGTCCTTGTGACAGGGGACCATGGATAGCCTAGTATTTAGCCAGGTTCTCCTGGCCATGCCTCTGGATAATCTCCCCCACCACGGCTCTCACAATCTTTCCGCCCCCTCTTCCACATAGTTCCCTGAGTCGTGGTGGATGAGTATTAAGGCTGCTTTAAGGTTGTGAGCTTAGGGGGTCTTTGTGTCGAAAATCATTGGTTTCTGTCTCACTGGCTTAGCCTGTGTTGATTGAATGGCTGTGGCTGTGGATCCCTTGTTAATACCAACATTCTCTATGGGGTTCCATATGGATCCTCCAAAGTATAACTGTGGTGGCTCCTCTTTTGCCAGAATCTCAGCTATCAGCCTACAGTCGGTTGGTAGGGTTAGATGGGCCCCAGCTCTCTCGCTGCATCCTGAAAAATACAAACACAATCTCCATCGGAGAGTGAGATCAGTGTAGGTTGACAAATATACACAATTCTGGATTACCTAGATTCTATTTTTAGTAGCCTCCCCATCAATCGCTCCCATACTGCAACTTGTCCTAGGAGCCCAAGAGTATGGGATCCGGTGCCTATCACCCTGAATACCAAGTTCCAGACAAGGGATCCCCCTAAGTGGAAAATTGGCCAAATTTGAAAGCTGTTGATTGTCTCCCCCAGGCCCAGGCTCCTCCATTACACAAGTGCTCTTTTCTTGGTTCGCTGTTCTCTCCCAGTAGGAGGTGTGGTCAGCCTACTCATGACCACAGATTGTGTTTCTTGTCAGTGGTCTCTGTTTACTCCAGCTGTCATTGATCAGTTTCCCCTGGCAGCCTGTGCAGTGCCTTCCAGCACTACACTAACTGCCTTCTGGGGGCTGGATACCATTCCGGACGTTGAAGGGTCTCTCGATGCTGATCGATGGCATTCAGTGGTTTCAGCAACAGGGTTTTGCCTCAGGCCTGGGGGGGGCCTCAAGAGCTTTGACAGAATTCTGTCTTGTTGTTGGAATCTCATGAGTCGCTTTAGTCAACAGCTCAGTGAGGGAAGGAACCAGTGGTTGGAACCAGGGGTTGTCAGGCTGAACTATTTATTCACAGGTTTAGACTCTCTCCCCTACTACTCATGGCCCCTCTTGCCAGTCGACACTCACTACGTTCTCAATAGGTTACAGTATACTCGTAAGGATTTCATATTTTTGAACCTAATATAGTTTATCCTCATGCTTAAGCCATTCCCCTCCCCCATCCCTTACCCCTCATTCATAATGTTTCACTTCTTTCTACTAGTCTGCATAAAGAAAAGTTATCCTGGTTAAGGACCACATATGAGGGAAAATATGCAGCGTTCGATTCTCTGTTCTTTTGCATGTTCGCTTATTAAGATCTGCTCAAAGTCAGACCATTTTTTCCTAAATTTTGATATTTCATTTTTCCTTTCAGCTGAGTAAAATTCCATCGTGTAAATGTACCACAGTTTCGCTGTCCATTCCTCCATAGATGGGCATTTGGGTTGATTCCAATTCTTGGCTATTATGAATTGAGCTGCTATAAATATAGTTGTACAAATATTTCTGCGTCAAGATGTGACATCTTATGGATAGATGCCTAGTAGAGGGTTAGCTGGGTCCATTGGTAGTTCTATGTCCATTCTGTTCAAGAGTGCTTTCCATAGCGGTTGAACAAGTTTGCAATCCCACCAGCAGTGAATGAGGGTTCCTTTTTCCCTGCATACTCGCCAGCAATGATTGTTGTTGGTTTTCTTTATGATTGCCATTATGACCAGAGTAAGGTGGTACCTCATTGTGGTTTTGATTTGCATTTCCATGATGCTTAAGGATGCTGAGCACTTTCTCAGGTGAGAAAAGGCCATTGTGTTTCCTCCTTTGTGAATTCTCTGTTGAGATCAGTGCCCATTTTGTGAGGGGGCAATTTGGGTTTTTGTTATTAATTTTTTTTGAGTTCTCTGTAGGTTCTGGAAATTAGGCCTCTGTCTGAGACAGATCAGTGGAACAGAATTGAAGACCCAGCTTTGAATGGAAGTAACTTCAGTTATTTGGTCTTTGACAAGGGGACCAAAAATGTTTGCTGGGCCAAAGATAGCATCTTCAACAACTGGTGCTGGAGGAATTGATTAAACATGTGTAAAAAAATGAAAATAGACCCACTCCTTTCACCGTGCACAAAATCAACTCCACATGGATCAGAGACCGTAATATAAATCCGGTAACCCTGACCACCCTGGAAGAAAAAATAGAAGGAACTCTACATGAGATAGGAGTTGGAAAAAATTTCCTGAGCAGAACTCCAGCAGCCCAGGAAATACGACAAACACTTAACTAATGGGACCTGATCAGGCTCAAAAGCTTCTGTACAATCAAACCATATTCAGAGCCAATAGACCCCCTTCAAATTGGCAAATGATTTTCGTCACAAAATGGGGCACTGATCTCAACAGAGAATTCAGAGGAGGAAACACAAATGGCCTTTTCTCACCTGAGAACGTGCTCAGCATCCTTAAGCATCAGGGAAATGCAAATCAAAACCACAATGAGATACCACCTTTCCCCAGTCAGAATGGCAATCATAAAGAAAACCAACAACAATCGTTGCTGGCGAGGATGCAGTGAAAAAGGAACCCTCATTCACTGCTGGTGGGATTGCAAACTTGTTCAACCGCTATGGAAAGCAGTGTGTAGACTTCTGAACAGAATCGACATAGACCTTCCAATAGACCCAGCTATCCCTCTACTATGCATCTATCCACAAGATGTCACATCTCAACGCAGAAACATTTGTACAACCATATTTATAGCAGCTCAATTCATAATAGCCAAGAATTGGAATCAACCCAAATGCCCATCCATGGATGAATGGACAGAAAAACTGTGCTATTCCCAATTCTTGACCTACCTGACTTTCAGTTCCCTCTGGGTGAACCTTAGCCCCATGGGCACTTTCATTATTGCACTGACATCTAGTGGCCAGTTCCAGGATGCTCTCTGGGCACTCTGGTAGCAGAGGACTAATAGGTCATACTTCATCAGAGAATCTTTTATCTGAGCCCAAAGATCTGATCATTCTTTTTTTAAGAAGAGAGGAGGGCTGGAGAGATGTCTCAGTGGTTAAGGCACTTGCCTCCAGTGCCTCAAGCCCCCAGTTCAATTCCACAGTAACCAGATAAGCCAGACCCACAAGGTGGTGGTCCTGGTGTTCTCTCTCTCTCTCTCTCTCTCTCTCTCTCTCTCTCTCTCTCTCTCTCTCTCTCTCTCTCTCTACTTGAAATTGAATAAATAAAATATTTTTTTAAAAAGAAGAGAAGCTGGGTCTGGTGGCACACACCTTTAATCCCAGCACTCGGGAGGTAGAGGTAGGAGGATCGCCGTGAGTTCAAGGCCACCCTGAGACTACATAGTGAATTCCAGGTCATCCTGGTCTAGAGCGAGACCCTACCTCGAAAAACAAAAAAACAAAAACAAACAAACAAAAAATTAGGTGGAGAGTGTCATTGCATATATTTCATAAAAGAGTTACTTGTATAGAATAATATAACAATTAGTATG
>PVHP010041347.1:0-15441 GCA_004024765.1 Zapus hudsonius | reverse complement strand
AAAAAAAAAGTCTGGGGCTGAAGAGATGGCTTAGCGGTTAAGGTGTTTTCCTGCAATGCAGAAGGACCAGAGTTCTATTCCCCAGTGCCAGATGCGCAAGAGGGTGCATGTATCTGGAAGCCCTGGTGCACCCATTCTCTCTCTCTCTCTCTCTCTCATAAATATTTTAAAAAAGTCTGGTGTTCATTGCAGAGTAGCAAGAGACTGTGGTGAGCTCCCCCCACACAATATATATAATTTAAAAATATTTTTATTTATTTATTTGCAAGCACAGAGAAAGGAAGGAGAACAGAGAGAATGAGAATGGGCATGCCAAGGCCTCTTGGCACTGCCAACGAACTTCAGACACATTTGCCACTTTGTCCATCTGGCTTTAGAACCCAGACTGACTGACAGGCTTCGCAAGCAAGCGCTTTAGCCAGTGAACAATCTCTCTAACCCTAAATAAAATTTTTCTTTTCTTTTTTTTCAAGGTAGGATCTCACTGTAGCCCAGGCTCACCTGGCACTCACTCTGTAGTCCCAAGTTGGCCTCAAACTCAAGGTGATCCTACCTCTATGTCTTGAGTACCAGAATTAAAGGCATGTGCTGTCATGCCCAGCCTCTAAGTAATTTTTTTTTAGAAAAAGCACACATGAAGCTGGCAATGGTTGCTCACATATTTACACTTGAGAGAGATTAGGGCAGGAGGATCAATCACCATGCACACTTTGGGCTACAATCCATAGAGTACTCCAGGCCAACCTGGGCTACAGTGAGAAACTGTGACACATGAAGACACAAGCGAGGCAAGCACAGATGAAGAGAGCTTTGCCTGGAAAGGAGGTCATATTTTCTGAAATAAAGGGAAGCAATTTATTCACTGAGAACACAGGGCTTGAGAAATGGGAGAAAGACATCTCAATCGTCAGCAGCATGCTGAGGAGCTAATAAGCAGTGACCAAGATGACAGACGGGTCTGAGACACTGGAAAGGCTCAGCATGCCATGCGGGAGGAAATGGCTTGGGTAGAGCCTGGGACTGATCAAAAAGACAGCAATACACTGAGAAGGTGGCAGTGGACATCTTCGTGGGCTTTAGTTTTGCCCTTTCCTTGGTCTAGCTTACATAACAGCTGCAGCTTCTTGAGTCTGAGTCCCCCCACCCTAACTCTGAGGATTCCAGGGCACCCCACCCTTTTCCAAACCGGCACCCCGGTGGCTGTTTTGGTTCTTGAGTCCCTCTTCTGATGGCAGCACAAGGTTCCATATGCATTTACCCACAAGCACCAACAGCTTGCATCCAGGCAAAGCGACCTCAGAGCAGCAGAACCTGCTTGTCTGGGCCAGCTGGAAGATCACAAGGGAAGAGATGCAAAGGGGAAAGGTCTCTGAACCTGAACAATAACACAAAGCCCTCAACTATGAACCCTGTAATTGTCCCAAGGGTATTCCCTACAAAAACAAAAGCCAAAGTCCCTTTTCTCACAGAATTTATATTGTTACATCCACATTCGTAACACTGTGAAGCTCATGTTCACACACATTTCCATTCCATCTTTTTTTTTTTAGTAAGAGGTAAGAATTTTTTTTCTTTTTGAGGTAGAGTCTCTCTCTAGTCCAGGCTGACCTGGAATTCACTCTGTAGTCTCAGGGTGGCCTCGAACTCACGGCGATCCTCCTACCTCTGCCTCCTGAGTGCTGGGATTAAAGGCATGCACCACCACACCCACCCATTTTAAGAAATATCTTGGGCTGGAGAGATGGTTCAGCGGTTAAGGCACTTCCTTCCAGTGCCTAAGGCCCCGGGTTCAATTCCCCAGGACCCACATAACACAGACCCACAAGGCAGTGGCCCTGGTGTTCTCTCTCTCTCTCTGCTTGAAAATGAATAAATAAAACATATATAAAAAAGAAATATCTTTATTTGCAAGCAGAGGAAAAGAGAGGGGTGAGGAATGGGCACACCAGAGACTCCTACCACTGCAAAGGATCTCCAGATGCATGTGTCATTCTGCACATCTGTCTTTATGTAGGTACTGGAAAATCAAACCCTGGCCATCAGGCTTTGTAAGCAAGTGCCTTTAACCACTGAGCCATCTCTCCAGCCCCCTCCCCACCTTCCATTTTCTTTTCTGAAGCTCAGAACATATTCACTTGAGGCAGAATATTTTCAGTTTACTCAGGTCATCAAAGTGTTTAGGTAAAAAATTTCTTTAATCCAAAAGGATTTATATTTCCTCAACACAAATATACACATTGAAAGTAAAAAAAAAATACACACATACATTATAAATATCCCCACACACTGGAAATCACAGAGGACAGTCATGTAGCCTGGGTCAGGGTTTGAGGAGATGGGCATCAGAGGCAACTGGAGGATGGCTGCTTATCTGTGCTTCTGGGCATTCTGTAGTTATCTCTGTGGCCATGGTGGATAGACCAGGGGGGGATACAGAACATCTCCAGTCTGACGGCAGTGTCCCTGGCAAACTGTGGCAGCGAGGCCCCTCTCCAGACGGTTTCTTAGGATCACCAGGAATGACAGGAGACACTGTAGTAGGTTGTACTGGAGTGCCTGGGGCAGAGTGGGTAAAGGGCTGTGCTCCATGCTGGAGGAAAACGATAACACCGATGCTGGCTCCGGGACCCAAGGGACCATGGCTTAAGGAGATGGTACCTGGGGAACCAAGAGGGGGGTTGCAAATTGGAGCAGTGTGGATCCAGGTGAGGTTCATAGCTGGCCATTCTGCCAGGTGCCAAGGCTGCTTTGGTTTCACCACTGAATGTTCTGGTTGTTCCTGGCCCCTCTTTTCCACGAGAGGTGCTGCTGGAGATGAAGCAGCTGACTCAGGGTGGCAGCGATGTGAAAAATGCTTGGAAGGGGAGAAATAAGAAAAACAATTGTTAAGGAAGCTGGCAGGTTAGCTCTGCTAGCTGCTTAGACTTCTGCTTGCCTTGTGAACTCTGTGTGCAATGCAGATAACACACCTTGTTTTGTGCAACAGACATGTTCTTGCCAGGTCATGATTAAGTACAATTTTTAGCAATCAATACTTTCATTTATTAAACAACTAACTGATGTGCTACATACCATAGTAAGTACTGAATATTCAGAGATGAACAAAATAACATAATCCTATAGGCTCTCATTGTTTATAAATTATTCCTTTTGATTTCTATGAAGTCTACTTTTTGTGGTGTTGGGGAACTGGACCCAGGAATTCCTACATGCTGGGCAAGTACTCCAATAAACTATACCCACAACCAGAGTAGTTTATTATTTTTTTCATTTTATTCTTTTTAGTTTTTGGAGGTAGGGTCTCACTCTAGTCCAGGCTGACCTGGAATTCACTATGTAGTCTCAGGGTGGCCTGGAACTCATGGTGATCCTCCTACCTTTGCCTCCCGAGTGCTGGGATTAAAGACGTGCGCCACCACACCCACCTTCAGAGTAGTTTATTTTAATTAAAGTCATTTCCCAAGTTTCACATCCCAATTTTTCTATGTTAAGTTCTTTATGCAACATGATGCTGCTATTTACTTTGTAAAAAATATTTTATTTATTTGAGAGAGAGAGAGAGAGAGAGAGAGAGAGAGAGGAAAGAGAAAATGGGCACACCAGGGCTTCCATCCACTGCAAATGAACTCCAGATGCATGCGCCCTCTTGTGCATCTGGTTTTTATGTGGGCACTAGGGACTCAAACTCAGGTCCTTCTGCATTGCAGGCAAACGCCTTAACCGCTAAGCCATCTCTTCAGCCCGCTATTTACTTTTTTAATCAATTATTTTCACAACATTACAAACTACAGTTGATTGAAATCAGTGAGAGGTCATTATTTTCAGGAGGGTCCCCCTGCCTATTACTGCATGTCATTTAAATATTCTATTATTTGAAGACACAGAAAATAAATCATTTCTATACCAGCTTTAAGAGCCTAACATTTCTCTTTAGAGATGCCCCTGGGGACTTTCTGTCACTCACAATGATTTGCCTATTACGATTGGTCATTGAAACCCAGTGTAGACTCAAAGGATTTGACAAGGATATTTGAACAGGAATCAGAGGGGAGAAGCAAGGAAGAGTTCCAGAGAAAAGCTGAAGCATCTCTTGCACCAGTCATTTGGCCAGACTAACAGCCTGTGTGTCTATGCAAAAAGCATCTAAGTGGCACCTGGAGGGATAGGTAAATGTCATGGAGTTCAGGGAGCCCACAAAACAATATCTAGGCCAAAAAAAAAAAAAAAAAAAACCCTCCAGAAATCACAGTAACGTAGGAAAGAAGCTATTTCTGTAAGTATGTTCCATTCCTTGATTTTTCTCCCACTTCCTCAGGTTTTTAAGTTCTTACCTTGGTAAGCTGATGCTTCTGATCTCCCAATGTTGACTTCCGTACTGCTATCTGAGGAAACCACGTCTTTAGCATTCCTTCAACTTGCAGCAAAGTCCCTAGATAGCGCTCTCTGAAGAGAAGATTAGAATATAAGTGAAAAAAGAAACAAGACAGGATTGATTTTATAAGCTGCCTAGTTAAAAAGGAAAGAACTAGGGATTTACCCCATCTGTGGTTTCTGTAAAACACCCACAATACGCTGGATCCTGTCCATTGCCACACTCTGCTGGAAACTGCTCAATCCTGGGGTGAGAGAGAGAGAGAGAAAGAGGGAGATTAAGGGCTGGGCTCAATGGCAAAGTGCTTGTTTGTCTAGCAGGTACAAGGTGGTTTAATTCCCACCATGGGATGAGGGAGGAGAGGAGAGGAGGGAGGGAAAGTGGTAGGGGGAGAGAACCAATTGACATTCAAGCTACAGTCAGGGGAACAGAGAGCAGAAAGGGGTTAATATTGATTTACCTAAGCAAATTAAATTACAAAGGAAAACACCAAGTAACTCAGGACCCAAAGACTTAAAAGACAGACACACGTGTGTGTGTGTGTGTGTGTGTGTGTGTGTGTGTGTGTGTGTGTGTGAGAGAGAGAGAGAGAGAGAGAGAGAGAGAGAGAGAGAGAGAGAACCTAGTCAAAAAGGATGCAATTAATCAGATAACTACCTCTCTCAAAGCGACCCATCTTCAGCCGGTTCAGTAGGTCGGTGAGGGGGCGTATGAATCCTTGGAGTTCTTTACACTGTGGGGAAACAGCACAAAGGCCGTGAGCACACACACTAGCTGTGATTCTTCCTCTACCTGGCAGCCCATACTATCCTCAAGACCCTATAGACTGCTTGGGGGTTCAGACTACAGTGCCATCTTCTTTTCCTGCACTCTCTCACCTTTTGTGCAAAAAGCAGGTCTCCCTCTGTGGCACAACCCCGGATATTTCGACTGGTCTCAGGCTCCCCATCTCTCGATCTTTTGAGCGCAGGTCCCACCACAGAAGTCAACCCTCGCTGCTCCAGACGAGATGCTGCATGTCGGTTACGGAAAACCTTGGGTCGATGTCTGCAGCGGATAGGACCCGGGCTGGGCCGGGAACGTCCCCTCTGCCCAGCAGGGTCGGGTCTGCACCCACGGGCGCCCTTGCCCTCCCTCTCGCTATCAGAGGGGAAGCCAAAGTCACTGTTCACCGGGGAGGTGGAGAACGAGGGGGAGAGAGAGCAGGGGGAGTAGGAAGAAACGCTAGACGGAGAATCCATAGGTCCAGAAGTGGGGACTGGAGAGCAGCTCTAGGAGTACCCAAAGATCCGAACCTGCAACTGAAGGGTGAGGCGAGCGAGTCGGACACCGGAGTGGAAGCACCGGGAAACGGACTGGGGTGCACCGCGGAGGGTGCAAACGGACGGGAACAATGCAACCCTCCCAGCCCAGGGCTGCCTCGGCCTGGCAAGTCCTCTCCGTTCTCCCTTCCGAGGATCGGAGCAAACCCCCGACTTCACACCCACCCGGATCCCACCGAGCCGGTGAACCGGGCGAGAAGCGAGCCCACCCAATCTCAAGATCAGAATCCCTCCCGTGGTCCGGGCCCCGGGGCCGCGCCCGCCAGGGGTGGCGGCGGGCCGGGCGGGCTGCGTACCTGCGGCGGTCGGCGGGCGGACGGGCGCTCGGCTCGGCCGGCTCCGTGTGTCCCGGTCCCGTCTACCCACGTCCGCCTCACTCCCCGCCGGTCCCGCCCCTTCCCCCTCCCAGACACGTGCGGCCCGGCACGTGCCTCCCCCTGCGTACACAGATCTCGCGCCGTCATTGGCTGCCTCGCCGGTAACACGTGACCGTCAAGACCGGCATTCACGAGCGATTTGCTACGGCGCGCGGGGGCTCGGCCAATGGGAGAGCAGCCCGGCGGTGATTGGTCTGAAGGGAAGCATTCCGTGCTCCGCCCCTACATGCGGCTCGCGGAGCGGACCCGGTGATGGAAAGAAGGGATGGAAAAAAGAGCGTGAGAACGGCGCGCGGGGAGGCGAGGGAGGAGCCGGGCCTTAGACGGCTGGTGCTGCGCTGCGCGCGTCCGCCCGCCCGCGTGGCTCCGGGGAGCCGAGTGGCGGAGGCGCGGGGCGGCGCCCGGGTCGCGGGCCCCGGCTTTGTCTCGGGAGCCCCCGGGAGCGCTGGGCTCACGAGCGCGGCACGTGCCAGCCTGGGTGGCGGGTGCCTGCACCGTGTGACGCCGCGTGTCTTCCCGCGTGGCGGCGCGGCCCTCGTGACTTCCGGGTGTCGGTTCTGCTCGCCCGCCCGCCCGCCCGCCCGCCTGCGGGGTGCGGAGGGTGGGGACCGCGGCGGGCCGGCCGGGAACAGTGCGTTCTCTCCCGGACTCCCGCCGGGCGGGCGGCTCCCCGGCCCCGCTTACGTAACCTGCCGCTCACGTTCGCAGCTCCCGGCGCCCGAGGTCAGAGCCCAGCGCACGCGCTGCTCCCCGAGCCCCCGCGGGTCACGGCTTTGTCTGCCTTGGGTTGGTTTGGGAGGACTTGACCGGGAAGGGGGAGGCGGCCCCGGGACTGCGGGCGGGCCCGAGGTGACCCGAGAGGCCGCCAGAGGGCAGCCGAGTGCCGCTAGGGTCCCTGCCATCGATGCTCGGAGAAAAAGTTGGATGGGAGCACGAGGATGGGTGATTATTTTAAAATGGTTAATATTGAGAAATGGGTTTATTTTATTAAAAAAAGGTTCAACGCGTTCCTCACACATGGTATTTCAAGGTAAATGAGGTAGAATTAGGTTGGCCGTGTTGGCACACACCTGCAATCCCAGCACCCTGGAAGGGGCGACAGGCCAAACTGAGACCCTGTCTTTAAAAAAAAAAAAGAAAAGAAAAGAGGACTGGCGAGATGGTTCAGCGGTTAAGGTGCTTGCCTGCAAAGCTTAACGACCTGGGTTCAATTCCCCAGCACCCATGTAAAGCCAGATACACAGTGGCTCAGGCATCTGGAGTTTGTTTGCAGAGGAAGCCTGCTCCCTCCCTCCCCCATCTCTCTCCTTGCAAATAAAAAAAAATTTTTTTTTTCGAGGTAGGGTCTCGCTCTAGTCCAGGCTGACTTGGAATTCACTATGTGGTCTCAGGGTGGCCTTGAACTCATGGGATCCTCCTACTTCTGCCTCTCCAGTGCTGAGATTAAAGGCGTGCGCCACCATGCCCTGTTTAAGGGTATTTCTTAATTCTACACAAAGTTCCAGGTTTATTCAAAACCATAATTCTATCAGTTGTCATCTCACTTATTCTTCCTGTTCCCAAATACTGAGACATCGTAGTGTTGTGACTTTAGAACAGACACTCATTAAGGAGCAGAGGTCCGGAGTGGTGGTACACAACATTAATCCCAGCACTTGGGAGGCTGAGGTAGGAGAATCACCATCAGCTCAAGGCCAGCCTAGAACTACAGAGTGAGTGCCAGGTCAGCCTGGGCTAGAGTGAGACTCTACCTTGGAGAAACAAAAAGAAATAGAAGGCTGGAGAGATGGCTCAGTGATGAAAGACACTTTCTTTTTTTTTTTTTTAAATATTTTATTTATGAGAGAGAGAGAGAGAATGAGAGAATGAGAATGGGCACAACAGGGCCTCCAGCCACTGCAAATGAACTCCAGACACATGTGCTCTCTTGTGCATCTGGCTTTACATGGGCACTGGGGAATCGAACTCAAGTCCTTCTTTGCAGGCAAACACCTTAACTGCTAAGCCATCTCTTCAGCCCGAAAGACACTTTCAAAGCCAGTGGCTTGGGTATAATTGTCTGGTAACCAAGTAAAGCCCAATACAGAGTGGCACACACATCTGCAGTTTATATGCAGTGTTTCGGGTGTGGGAGTGGAGTGCCCTTACTCTCAAAAAGTTTGAAAAGAGCAGATAGAACTAAATAATTCACTTTTAATTTTTTTAATTTTATCTTCCAATTTCCTTTTTATCCTGAGTCACAGCATTCTCTCACCTAAAAAAGCAAAGAAAGGGGGTGATGAAAATAGGATCAGGAAGCCTCCCCAGACCCTCCACATGCTGAGCTGGGTTTGGCCTGTTTTGTCTCCTGAGAACACTGTGTTCCTCAGCTTCTCACTTCTTCCTCCTGCTAAATCCCCATGTGCCAGAAATTCCAATTTAACTCCTTCCTTATAGAGTAGCACTCCTTCCTTTCCAGTATCTCTCCTATGCATTAAGGAACCTGCTTACACACTGAACTTTGCCTCTTATCTCCACCAGGTTGCAGGACCCACCCATTTTGACCTCTGGCACCTGTCATGCTTTCAGACCTGGCCCAATGGAACCAGCTCTCATTCCTCAAAGCATGTGGGGAAGCATGGAGAGATTTCTACTCCATTCCACCAGCCTCCTGAAAGTCCTCCTAGCTTAGAAAAAGTAATGACTTGTATCAAGAAGGCTTTGCTTCAATACTCCCCTAACTTCCTTAAGATTAGATAAAAGATTTTTCTAAAGGTGACCCCTCTTTAAGCATCCTCTGAAAAAGGACTGGATTGGAGATGCTGCCCAAGAATTATTTCACACACTCCCCCAAGGCCAGGGGCCGTCCTCTCACCTTCTACAGGAGGTGGATGTACCCCTGAAGGAGGGCCCAGGACAGGAGAACCGAAACAGGGCTCTGCAGACTGGATACAGCTTCATTCAGCTCTGGGCTCTGCTAAAACACACATCCCCAGAATAGACCTTCTACAAGTTCCCACTCCCTCCAGGATAGATTTTTTGTTTTGTTTTGTTTCTTTTCATGCCTGGAATCCACTATGGAGTAGTCTCAGGGTGGCCTCGAACTCGAGGTGACCCTCCTATCTTTGCCTCCCATCCTGGGCAGCTATACTCAGCCCAGGATGTTCTTTTAAGGCTGTTTTACCTTAAACTCAACCTGGATCCTTCCTTAGAAAGGAGGTCCCCTTTTCTAGAACTGTTCCCTCTCTTGGATTCTTGTAAGGATTATACTTCATCAATAGGCTCCAGTCTGGGGCTCTGGATTTCGGGGCTTTACTTCTTGAAACCCCTTCCTGCTACAGGAGCTTTACCTTTCTTCTCCTAAGTTCTATCCATAGTCTAATACGGTCTCACAAAACTTAAAAACAGGGGCTGGAGAGATGGCTTAGCCATTAAGGCGCTTGTCTGCAAAACCAAATGACCAGGATTCAATTCCCCAGGACCCATGTAAAGCCAGATACACAAAGTGCTGCATGCATCTGGAGTTCATTTGCAGTGACTGGAGGCCCTGGTGTACCCATTCTGTCTGTGTGTCTGTCTCTAGTCTGTCTCTCTCCTTGCAAATAAGTAATAAAAGAAAATAAAACCCTGCCAAAATCTCATTAAAAAAAAAACACTTAAAAACAAGTTCTTTTGGGCTGGAGAAATGGCTTAGCGGTTAAGGCATTTGCCTGCAAAGCAAAAGGACCCAAGTTCCCACAACCCACATAAAGCCAGATGTACAAGGTGGGGCATGTGTTGAGTTTGTTTGCAGTGGCGCTCTCTCTCTCTCTCTCTCTCTCTCTCTCTCTCTCTCTCTCTCTCAACTAAATAAAATAGATTTTTTAAAGTTCTCTTTAGTTGAGTTGGGAGGCCTCTCAGTTCAGTGGCATGGATGTGTGTGTGTGTGTGTGTGTGTGTGTGTGTAGAGTACATGTTGGTGTATGGCGTGTGTGTGCAGATGTACATGCCCCATATGCATGCACGTGGAGGCCAGAGGAGAACATCAGGTGTCCTTCATTTATTGCTCATCCAAGTATTTCCTTGAGATGAGGTCTCTCCCTCAACCTGGTGTAGCTGTCATTAACAAGCCCCAGTAATTGGTCTCTCTCACCTCTGCCCCTACCACTGGGACTGACTGGGGTTAAAGATGTGTATGGCCATAGCCAGCATGTTATGTGGCGTCTGGGGACTTGAACTTGGTGATTTCCATCCTGAGAAGCCCTCATGCTTAAGCAGCAAGTGCTGTTAACTGTTGAACCATCTCTCCAGTTTTTTGTTTTGTGTATCGAGGTAGGTTCTCTATCACAGGCTGGCCTCGAACTCATGGTGATCCTCCTACCTCTGCCTCCCGAGTGCTGGGATTAGTCTATAATGTGCATGACATTGTGCTAGGTGCTTTAGTGTGGCTGTAAATAAGAATCGGACGTAGGCTCTGTTCTATTTTAAAATAAGTATCTGTCCCTATGGTCAAATTTCACATCTCTTTTCTTTCATTTGTGTTCAACTACATGCAGGTTTCTCTTTGGTCTGCTTGCCCTTTCTGGGTGTTGCTATTCTTTTTCATTTGCCATCATTTTCAGATGTTCTAGGTTTACATCATTACCTAATAGTGTTCTCTCATGCCCTCTCCCCACACAAAGCTAGGGACTAGGATGGAAACCAGAGCCTTGCACACTTACATAAGAGTTCGGCATTGATATATCCTCACCCTTCATTTCTTTGTTCTTGTTTTTTGAGGTAGGGTCTCTCTAGCCCAGGCGACCTAGAATTCTATGTGGTGTCAGGCTGGCCTCGAACTCATGGTGATCCTCCTACTTTGGCCTCTCCATTGCTGGGATTAAAGGTGTGCACTGGGCTGGAGAGATGGCTCATCCCTTAAGGCACTTGTCTGCAAATCCGAACAACCAGAGTTCAGTTCCCCAGTACCCACGTAAAGCCAGCCGCACAAAGTTGTGTGTGCATCTGGAGTTCCTTTGCAGTGGCTGGAGGCCCTGGCACACCCATTCTCTCTCCTATCTCTCTGCTTACAAGTAAAAAAATTTTTTTTAATTAATTAATTTTTTTTTTTAGTTTTTCAAGGTAGGGTCTCGCTCTAGTCCAGGCTGACCTGGAATTCACTCTGTAGTCTCAGGGTGGCCTTGAACTCATGGCGATCCTCCTACCTCTGCCTCCCTCGTGCTGGGATTAAAGGTGTGTGCCACCAGGGCCGGCAAAAAAAAAAATTTTTTTAAAGGTGTGCACTACCACACCTGGCCCCAGTCCTTCCCTTCTTTCCTTATTGATCTTCTCACTTTTATTTCCTTTTTTTCATTTGACACAAGGTCTCATGTAACCCAGGGCTGGCCTCAGACTTGCTTTGTAGCCTAGGATACCCTTGAACTTCTGATCCTCCTGAGTGGATACCACCATGGGTACCAGTGGGTACCACCATGCCTGGTTTCATTCAGTGCTGGACAGAACCCAGGGCATTGTGCATGCTTAGTAAGCACTCTACTGACTGAGCTACATCCCAGCCCCTTCATTTCTTGAGACAGGTTTTCACTATGTAGCCCAGGAGAGCCTCTAATTGGAGGTTCTTCTGCCTCCAGGTCTCCAGTCTTCACTACATGCCCTGTTTGTACTCTTTCACTCCATGAAATCTAGCTTCCTCTGGCCATTTCCAACTTTTGAGGTAGGGTCTTGCTCTGGCCCAGGCTGACCTGGAATTCACCATGGAGTCTCAGGCTGAACGCACAGCGATCCTCCTGCTTTTGCCTCTTGAGTACTGGGTAAAGGCGTGTGCACCACAACTGGCTTAAAGCTGATATTTGAAAGGTTATCAGTGATATTCTTCTTGGACTCTTGGTAACTTTGGATGGATGATATCAAACGCTCCTTTGTAGATTCCAGTAGAAGCTTGGCTATCTGCCCATCTGCAATCCTCTCTTTTCATGTCCCCTTCCTCCTCAGCTCCAGGCATAGTCCCTGGGCCAGTGTGCCACCACGCTAGGCTAATTAAAAAAAAATTTTTTTTGAGGTAGGGTCTCTTTCTAGCCCAGGCTGACCTGGAATTCACTATGTAGTCTTAGGGTGGCCTCAAACTCATGGCGATCCTCCTACCTCTGCCTCCTGAGTGCTGGGACTCAAGATGTGCACCACCATAACCAGCAAAAAACATTTTTTCAGGTAGGGTCTAATTATGGCTAGATTCAAATTTGCTACATTTAATTTTTTTTTTTTTTGGTTTTTTGAGGTAGGGTCTCGCTGTAGTCCAGGCTGACCTGGAATTCACTATGTAGTCTCAGGGTGGCCTTGAACTCATGGTGATCCTCCTACCTCTGCCTCCCGAGTGCTGGGATTAAAGGCGTGCACCACCACGCCCGGCTTCTAATTTTTTTTTTCTTTTTTTTTATATTTTATTTATTTATTTGAGAGGGGGGGCAGGCAGACAGAGAATATGGGTGCACCAAGGCCTCCAAGCCACTGCAAATGAACTCCAGACACATGCATCTGGCTGTATATGGGCACTGGGGAATCGAACTCTGGTCCTTCTGCATTGCAGGCAAACGCCTTAGCCGCTAAGCCATCTCTTCAGCCCTTCTTTTTAAAATATATTTTTATTTATTTATTTGAGAGAGACAGAAAGAGGCAAATCACACAAACATATGTATACATACACATATACATATATATAAAATGCATATAGATGGAAAGAGAGAATGGGCACACTAGGGCTCCTGCCACTGCAAAGGAACTCCAGATGCATGTGCCACCTTGTGCATCTGGCTTTATGTGGGTACTGCGGAATCAAACCTAGGTCCTTGGGCTTTGCAGGCAAGTGCCCCTCGTTTCTTCTTAATTCCCACTACTTCCCTCTAGACTTAATCAGTCACACCTAGCACTGAGCAGGCCACGCTTGCTCTACCTCCCTCCCCTCTGCAACTTTCACCCTTATAGCACTACTCCTTAATTGCTGCAATTCTTTTGTAACTTCCAATCAAAACTAATCAGTCAAAGGCTGACTGACCCAAGCCAGGGTATGGTGGCACATACCTTTTGTCCTTAGTGCTGGGGAGGCTGAGGTAGGAGGATCTACTGTGAATTCCAGGTTAGCCTGGGCTAGAGTGAGACCCTACTTCGTAAAAACAAAGAAAATAAATTAAACATAAAAGCTGACCTATTCTTCAAGTGTTATGGGAAGCACAGCCATCCACTTACCTTGTAGAGCTCTTTCTCTGCACTGACAAAAGCACTGTATGCCATGTGCTCCCAAATGGGTTTAAGTTAACAGTGAAACATAATCTTCATTTTCCTTTAACACTGCACAAACGTAAATGGGAGTTTTATCCGTTCCTTAAGGGTGGTTACAGCATCATAGGCTTTCTTTTCATTAGCCTCCTCAGCAGAGATTTCAGGTACATTATATACTGCTGAACGGACATTTTACTGCACTCAGTCTTCTTGGCGCTTGTGTTAAGTCTCATTGAAAGATACAGGTGCCCAGTGGAGATGAACACGTGCCTTGTAGGGTTAACTATTTGATCCTACCTCCACCTAAACCCGCCCTCTTTTACTGCAGGTCACCAGCCCTGGGATGTGTCTACCTGGATAACCCCATCAACTCACCGGTGCAGGTGCCGTTGCCGTTGTCGTTGTCATTGTCACTGGCTTCGTGGTTATAGGCTCTTGCTGGTCCACTCGATCTGTTTGAAGGCTGATGGTTGTCTCGACTGCTTCTGTTGTCACCTCCTTAGCCAACCTGTCCTGTCCTCAGTAGGATTAGGAAACACAGGTTATCATCTCTTTATGATATCACCTTCTCTCCCCAAGGAAGCTTCTAACCACTATGTAATTGATAGACCCTATGCGTGCCAGGGTTATGTGTGTACCCATCCCTTTCCAGAGTTCCTTAACAATCAATCCCCTTCTTTCCCTCCTCCCCAGCTCTGGCTAACAAGTCTAGACACATTTCCTAGCTTGTTTTCCCCATCTATTTGGTTTTCCTTTCTCCTCTTCTTCCTTATTATTATTATTATTATTATTATTACTGCTATTTGTTTTGAGACAGAGTCTCACAGTGTAGCCCCGGCTAGCCTGGAACTTGCTAATTTGCTCTATAGACCAGACCCACTATATCCTCCTGCCTTTGCCTCCCAAGAGGTGGGATTACAGGCATGTACCGCATGCCCAACACTAATTTTCATTTCTGCTAATCAGTTATATTCCAACATTTCCCAGTTTCTTTTGAACTGTTATTCTGATCCTCTTAGACGTCGAGGTCACTCACCAACCTGTCCTCTGCCTCAAACATGGAGTAATCAATGGTGAAATTTACATTAGAGTCATCTGTGGAAGAGAAAAGTCAGTAACACATGAGAAAGGGATTCTAAATCCAGAAATGACAGAAGAAACTGGTCAGAATACTTCAACTTGCTCAAGGTGTAAAATTAATTGGCAGAGTCTATTTCTAACTAACTTTAGTGCTAAAAATGTTTGTGAATGTGTATATTTATTTATTTTTGTTTTGTTTTTTGAGGTAGGGTCTCACTGTAGTCCAGGCTGACCTGGAATTCACTATGGAGTCTCAGGGTGGCCTTGAACTCATGACGATCCTCCTACCTCTGCCTCTTGAGTGCTGGGACTAAAGGTTTGCGCTACCACGCCTGGGGTTATTTATATTTTCAATCTGGCATCTAAAATAATTTACAAATTTGAAAATTTCCAAATTGTTTCAACTATTTTCCAAAAAGGAAAAAAAACAACAACAAAAACCCAAACAAAACAAAACAAAATGCATGAGTTTGAGGCGGCGTGGTGGCGCACGCCTTTAATCCCAGCACTCGGGAGGCAGAAGTAGGAGGATTGCTGTGAGTTCAAGGGCACCCTGAGACTACAGAGTGAATTCCAGAATTCCAGTTCAGCCTGAGCTAGAGTGAGACCCTACCTCAAAAAAAAAAAAAAAAAAAAAACATGAGTTTGAGTGTTTCCTAAATTTCTCCTCCCTTTGGTTTCATGTAGCCTGGGTTCACCTCTGACTTGACATATAGCTAAAGATGACCTTAAATTCTTGCTTCTTGGGCTGGAGAGATGGCTCAGTGGTAAGGCACTTGCCTCCAGTGCCTAAGTCCCGGGGTTCAATTCCCTAGTACCCACATAAACCAGACCCACAAGGTGGTGGCCCTGGTGCGCTCTCGCGCGCTCTCTCTCTCTCTCTCTCTCTCTCTCTCTCTCGCTCTCTCGCTCTCTCGCTCTCTCGCTCTCTCGCTCTCTCTTTCTCTCTCTGTATCTCTGCTTGAAAATGAGTAAATAAAATATATTTTTTAAAAATTCCAGCTGGAGATATGGCTCAGTGGTTAAGGCACTTGTCTCCAGTGCCTAAGGCCCCTGGTTC
>PVHP010041346.1:0-15517 GCA_004024765.1 Zapus hudsonius | reverse complement strand
CGTCTCCCTGGATCGAGGGCAGGGGGCTCCTGTCCTGCGTCTCCCTGGACCGAGGGGAGGGGAGGGGGCTCCAGTCCTGCGTCTCCCTGGGCCCAGGGGAGGGGGCTCCTATTCTGTAGGGAAGGGGTGCCTTGAACCTGGAGATGAATAACGGGGACTTCTGCGGCCTTTGCATCTCTGATGTGGGGTCCTTTCCCTCACACTTGGCTTTCTCTCCCTTTGTCTGCTTTCCAGCCTCAACTGTATAAGGCTGAGTTGATCTTCGGTTCTTGGCACCAAAGGGCACCTCTTTCATTAGCTTTCTTCCTTTCCTGTTTCCATTCCCATTTAACTCTTTGGACATATACTCTGTATTGACTTTTTTTTTCAAGCCATCTTAAATAGTTTGGCATGGTATCTTAAAATAGTAACTTTTAAATATTATATTTATTTGTTTATTTGAGAGAGAAAGAGTGGGTGTGGGCCCACCATGTCTCCTGCTTCTGGAAACCGACTCCAGACCACTTTGTGCATCTGGCTTTACTTGGCTACTAGGGAATTGAGCCAAGGCTGTCAGCATTTGCAAGCAAGCAACTTTAACGGTAGAGCCAGCTCTCCGATCCAAAATAGTGATTTTTTTTTTTTAAATCATAGAAGTAGTATCCTGTGATTTAAAAAATAACAAACATTTTTTTTCCTGTCATGTTTTTGAGATCATCCATATTATGAGTTTGCTCTTGTGAATGTTGCATAGTGCTTCCTTGGATGCAAATGAGGCCCCCATTTTACTTGCTCATTTTCCTAGTGATGGATACCTAAATTGCTTCCAGTATTTTAAGCGCCACAAAATATACTGTCGTGAATATTCTGACAGTAGTCTGTCAGTAGATGTTGGCGATTTTCTCTGTTATCCACCTCGGATTGGACGCTGTGTTACCTAATTCTGCTAGATTGTTCTCTGGAGTGGTCACACCGGTTTATACTTCCCAAAGTATAGAGATCTCCTAGCCTATCATCAGCCTTCATGAGCCGTTCTTTGTGCAGAGCGTGGGTCCTCTCTCTGCAAAACAAGGTGGGTACACTTGACAATTCTTCTCTATGGCTTAACTACCCTCTGGGGCTTCTCTCCACTACTTGCCTTCTATAGGCCCAGGTTAGACCTGCAGTTTGTCCACCGGTTCCTGAGGATACAGAAGGTTTTCTTTCCTTCTTGGTCATCGCAGAATGTCTTGATGTTCCTGACTCTCTTGTGTGTGACCCTTCTGGGTGAGTGAATGAGCCTGGTCTTTGGGGAGGAGAAAAAGCCTTGGTTTGGGGTTCCTTTCCTTCTTTCTTGGGTCAAGGAAGCAGGGTCTCAGGAGATAGCTTCTTCCTTTTTTATACTTATTATTTATTTATTTATTTATTTAGGAAGGGTCTTACTCTAGCCCAAGCTTTGAACTCATTGTGACCCTCCTACCTCACTCTAGCCCAAGCTTTGAACTCATTGTGACCCTCCTACCTCAGTCTCCTGAATGTTAGGATTAAAGGCATGAGCCACCATACCCAGAACCTCCTTCTTTTCCCTCTGATTTTTGGCTCTTCTCCCTCCCCGCAGAGCAATTGGTGATCTACCAAGTTGGCTTGATTCCCAGCCAGTACTATGGGGTCCTAGGAAACAAAGACCTGGATGGGTTCAAGGCTCTGACCTTCCTGGCTGTGGTCCTCATCATCCTCAACTCCACAGTAAGGGCTCTCCTTTTCCTGTGGTCTTCCCTTTCCAGTCCAACCTGAGTGGAATACCTGGTCTGACTTAGGCTTAAGGAAGCAGGAAACAAGCTGTGGGTGTATTTCTTCCTTTTTCTGGGAACTAGAGGGATGGTTGCCCTGAAGCTCAGAATCCAAGGAAGAGCCCTGGTCTTGTTATTGGCCCATTTGGGATGCATTCTTCAGGTGTTTCAAACCCGGAGGACTAGGCTTCCAGGTTCTGGTTAAGTCAACATTTGGCAGAAATAGTCAATGTCCCTTCTCTTCTCAGAACTTTATTTCAAGGAGCCCAGAGCACTTTAAATCCAATATCCACAGCTAGATCTGCTGCTGCTTTGCTGGCCACTGAGGCTGTGTGACTCAGCCTGGCACGGTCACATTTCCACTTGCTGCTTTCTTGCCCAATGGCCTTCTTTCACCCAACTTTTTTTTTTTTTTTTGAGGTAGGGTCTCGCTCTAGTCCAGGCTGACCTGGAATACACTCTGCAGTCTCAGGGTGGCCTTGAACTCACTGCGATCCTCCTTACCTCTGCCTCCCGAGTGCTGGGATTAAAGGCGTGCGCCACCACGCCCGGCTCCACCCAACTTTTGTGTTGGTAGTGTAGTCTACTTGTTTTTCAAGATACTTTTATTGTCACCTCCGAGTCTTCTCAACTTCCTCCTTGTTTCCTCTGTCCAACTTGGTCCTTTCTCTGTCCTTAGCTAATCTTTCAGTGACCTCTGCTGTCACACTGTTCATTGTTACTGTCCGCTTGCTGGCTAAATTTTGAGCTTATTTTCATAGTGCTTAACACAGGGGCTCTGGAATGGCAGCTGATGAGTCAGGTCTCTGCCAGGACCCAGCCTAATGCTCTCTGTTAGGCTGTTTCCTAGGGAAGCCCTGCCTTGTCATACTGTGGCCTCTTTGGTAGGCCTTTGTCACTAAGCTTCTTACATGCTTGAGAGACAGGAGTAAAAGCATGAATGGAGCAGACCGTATGGTCCCCAGTCTACGTGCCTCTGCTCTCAGTGTAAGGCATACTACATTGCAGACGGGCTTGAAGGTCTTACTGTTGGTAAGCCCTTTGAGATTTGCAGCAAAAGTAAACACATGGGTGAAGGAGGAAGGGAAATCCCATGATTCGAAGCACTGAAAGGGAAAAGTGATGAGTAATCAAGTGGGCTGTACCTAGTCAGCAGAAACTTCTGCCAGCCTTGAGCTTTGAACTGGGACTTTCGGGAAGCCATTTCTTCCTCCTCTCTCTTCCTTTGCCTTCCCTGCTGAACAGCTGAAGAGCTTTGACCAGTTCACCTGCAACCTGCTGTACGTGAGTTGGAGGAAGGACCTCACCGAGCACCTGCACCACCTGTACTTCCGAGCCCGCGTGTATTACACCCTCAACGTGTTGCGAGATGACATTGATAACCCGTAGGCACCCTCTCAGTCCTTGCTGCCCCTTGTGTGCCCTGTCTGTCTGTCTGTCTGTCTGTCTGTCTGTCTGTGTAGCTGAGCTTTGGAAAGTCCTGGCCACCATCATCAACAGGAGGCCAGTGTTGCTACCCTGAACCCTGTGGGGAGAGTGCGGGGCTGAGACTAGGGAGCTGAGAGCAGAGGCTACAAACAGCTTTTTAGTTCAGATCTAGGGCCTGGGAATAACGCAAATGAAGAAAGTGTCCTTGCTAGAAAACCAGCTCTTAGATTCTCAACAGTAGAGAGTGGAGTGGGGAGGGGAAGAAGAGAGAGAAAAGGGGGGAGAAAGAAGGACGGCAGGAGAAAGAATTATTCTGAGATTCCTATCTACATTCTGTCACCTTCCAGCTTCTGGCTCTTACATCCCCAAAGCCCCACATTCCCTTATGTATGACAAGGATAGTAAGTCCTACCTTAAAGAATGAAGTGAGGATGAAATGACACTGATCATGTAATGCACATGTGCACATATGTAGTGCATACGGGGTTTCTTCTTCCTCATCTCCCCCCCACTCACCACCCTCCAGCAGACACTTGACTGCCTGCCTGGGGTGACCTTTCTTTGGGTCAGGATGTTGTCTTGCAAGATGGCTGCAGCTGCTGTTGCTGCTCACCTCAGCCTCTTCTGATGGCTCAGACCTATGAGGCTCACAGCCAGACAGCCAAACTGGAGCAGGCTCCAGCCCATGCAGATGAGGGGGGATTGAGATATGGATGCCATGTTCTTTTTTTTTTTTTAATTCATTTTCAAGCAGAGAGAGAGAGAGAGAGAGAACACACCAGGGCCACCACCTTGTGGGTCTGGCTTATGTGAGTCCTGGGGAATTAAACCCAGGGCCTTAGGCACTGGAGGCAAGTGCCTTAACCGCTGAGCCATCTCTCCAGCCCATGGATGCCATGTTCTTGATCACCTCAAAGGGCATCTCTTCTACCCTCATATTTTCCTTTCATGCTGTGCAGAGCTGGCTCAGCCTCTTGAGGGCTGCATTTTCTTGGTGCCACTTTTTCTGTAGGGTAAGCGGAGGTACCATAAGAAGCAGCTGTCTAGAATCCTGTTTAGAGTCTAAGGATTACTTGTCAGCCCTTCTTCCCATGGGTCATTGCTAAGGGGACTGAAAGGCAAGTCCAGAAGAAGTGGAAGCTCCCTGGCTTGCTCTGCTCAGCTCAGAGCCCCGCATGCTGGCTCCAGCTACTCTGTGTTTGGCTGCAGGGATCAGCGGATCAGCCAGGATGTGGAGCGATTCTGCCGGCAGCTCAGCAGTATGGCCAGCAAGCTGATCATATCCCCCTTCACCCTCATCTACTACACATACCAATGCTTCCAAAGGTGTGGCCTCTCCCCTCCTGGGGCCCTCCTCCCTGGCCCAGGGTTTACTCAGAGCCTTCCCACGCACACAGGGCAGGGCAGGGTCCAAGAGGCTTATCTTCCCTCTTTTACCTCTATGCTCCAGGGAGTCCTCTTAGCTCACATGCTTAAGCCCCTGCCCCCTCTTTGATCCCAGTCTCAAGGACCCTGGAACTCTGACAGCTCATACCAGGTAGCAGATGTTCTCCACATAGGAGCAGAGAGCCTATGCTGAGATTGAACAGGGGCTACCTGTGAGGGCATGGAGTCTGGGCTAGACCTTTGGGGCTATGTGGCACCCCACGCCCTCCTTTTCCCTCCCTCTCACTCTGCCTTTCAGCACAGGCTGGCTTGGACCTGTGAGCATCTTCGGGTATTTCATCCTGGGAACCATAGTGAACAAAATTTTGATGGGGCCCATCGTGGCAAAGCTGGTGCAGCAGGAAAAACTAGAAGGAGATTTCAGGTGTGTCTCTTGCTTTAAATTCATGAATGGGGTCTAGGGTAAGATTACCTAAGTCCAAATCCTAGCTGTGTACAATCTTGGGCAAGGTCTTTTGCCTCTCTGTTTCAGTTTTCTCATCTCTAAAGTGGTTGGTATGTTTGTCTATTGTGAGAATTAAGATTATACATGAGAAGCAGTAAGAAGGGTAGCTGGTTGGCCATGACCAGCATCCTAATTAATGGTTCTTTTTTATTTGCAAGTAAAGACAGACAGAGAAAGAGAGGCAGACAGACAATGGCATAGTGCCACTGCAAAGGAACGTGATGCATGTACCACTTTATGCATCTGGCTTTACGTGGATACTGGGGAATTGAACCTGGGTCATAGACTACCACAGGGCTGGAAACCTCAGGGCCTGGGTGGGGCAGCAAGAGCCTTAACTGCTGGACAATCTCCCCAGCCCTCCTTTTTTAAAATAAAGTTTTTACTTATTTGTGAAGAGAGAGAGAGAGAGAGACAGACAGACAGACAGATAGATATGGGTGTGACAGAATGTACTCCAGACTCGTATCATTTTGTGCATCTGGCTTTATGTGGGTGCTGGGGAACTGAAGCCAGGCCGTCAGGCTTTGCAAGCAAGTGCCTTTAACAATTGAGCTCTCTCTGGTCCTCCATGGTCCCTTCTACTTGATTGTGGTCTAACCAACCCGATTTGGGTCTATGGGGCACAGCAGCTGATCAGTTAAGCCCTGCTCTGTGCTTCTTGGCCTTTGTCAGACCCAGGGAGGCAGTGCCAGAAGACTTAAGGGCAGCACTGGCTGCAAAGCTCCTGCTGCCCCACCCAGGCCCTGAGGTTTCCAGCCCTGTGGCAGCCATAGTGTTGAGGTGGAGCTGGACTCTGGTTGTCTGGGAGTGTGCTTCCTCTTCATGTCTCCATCATCAGCACACATTTCCCTTTGTCTCCCAGGTTCAAACACATGCAGATTCGAGTGAATGCTGAGCCTGCTGCTTTCTACAGGTGAGTCTAGAGGAGAAAATTCCCCTCTGCCTTGCAGAGTTGGAGAAGAAAAGATGGAGCTGCAACCGTTTCACCACCATAGAGCTTAGGCTGAGCACTGTCATCTTTAGCTAAGACCCTGTCCCTGTACCTGTCCCTGTTACTGTCCTTGAGTCCAGGGACTGCTTCTCAGGGACTGCTTCTGAAGCTGGTGGCCTCTTATACTTTCCTCTTAGTGCCCTAACATGAGGCCTGAAATAGCTGAAGAGTAAAATGAGTAGAATGCTTTGTCTTGACCAAGGCATCACCTTTGCCCTTTTTCTATCTGAAACAGCTTTCTGCCAGTGCCTGCCATCCAATGCTGATCCTTTATCTCTGTAGCATTAAGGGGAATGGGAGCTTTGCAGAAGGTCAGATCTGATCCCACAAACACTGGGTGGAGCCAAGTACCCTGGTTTCCTGATGGCAGTGTTGTGAAATGAAATCTCTTCCCTCCAGGGCTGGGGCAGGTCCTGTGCTCTGCCTTATATGACGCTTCTGGCATCAACATTTGGCCTGATAGTCTAGTTTTGTGTTTAAGAGGTTGCATTGAGCCAGGCGTGGTGGTGCACGCCTTTAATCCCAGTACTCAGGAGGCAGAGGTAGGAGGATTGCAGTGAGTTCAAGGCCACCCTGAGACTACATAGTGAATTCCAGGTCAGCCTGAGCTTGAGTGAGACCCTACCTCGAAAAAAAACAAACAAAAAAAAAGTTGCATTATAAGCAAGGAGTGGTCATTCACTCATGCCTGTAATCCCAACTGGCTGAGGTAGGAGGATCTGTGAGTTAGAGGATAGCCTGGGCTACAGAGTGAGTTCCAGGTCAGCCCGGGCTAGAGTAAGACCCTACCTCAAAAAGAGGTTGCATTATTACTCCTTAGATCACCTGTTCTTGGAGTGGATCTCAGCCCTCTCTTTATCCTTTGCTCTTATGTGTTTTTACTGCAGCTACAGTCACCTCCACTTGGGGGCACCAGAGATGCTAGGAATCTGAGCTGGTGGTGGGTGGTGGGGAGGGCTGGCTAGTAGTGAGTTTGCATTTGGATTCTGCAGCTTCTGCTCTGAACCTCTGGGAAAGATGGGTAAGTTATTGGAGCACCAGGCTGGTTCTTCTGAAGCCTCTGCAAAATCTGAATTGTTCCTTCTCCCTCCACCTGGACTGCTTGGAGAATTTCCACCTGTGCTTGAAGCCCCGAGTCACTTCCTCTGGGGGGCTGTCCTAGACTCCCTTAGTGGACAAGCCTGTTTTGTTGCCATATTCTAAGGACACACTAGATGGATGCTCCATATGCCTGATGAAGAATGCAGTATGGCACCTGCCTTCTGAACTGGAAGCTCCTTAGGACAGGAACTGTTTAGTCCCCTTTCCTTGTGCTAGGTGATCAGCATCAACCTGGTACATAGTGACTGCTCCATTTCATTTGGTTAATAATAGCAATCAGGAGCTGGAGAGATGGCTTAGTGGTTAAGGTGCTTGACTCCAGAGCCTAAGGGCCTGTGTTCAGTTCCCCAGTACCCACATAAGCCAGATGCACAAAGGGGCGCATGCATCTGGAATTCATTTGCAGTGGCTAGAGGCTCTGGCATGCCCATTCTCTCTTTGCTTGCAAATTAATTAACTAATCAATTAATTAAATAAAAATAATAGCAGTGGGGCTGGGGATGTACAGGTGCTGAGTACTCTGCACTGCAATAATAACAATAGCAATAATAGTTACAGCTGTTGTTTATTGAGGGTCCCTCATATATCTAGTGCTTTCCAGGTGTGGTAGTGTATGCCTTTAATCCCAGCAAATGGGTGGCAGAAGTAGGAGGATCACTGTGAGTTTGAGGCCAGACTGGGCTACAGAGTGAGTTCCAGGTTAGCTTGAGCTAGAGTGAGATCCTACCTTAAAAAATCAAATCAAAACAAAACAACCTCTAAGGCTGGAGACGTAGCTCAGTTGGAGAGTGCTTCCTTATGTGCATGAGTCCTTGAGCTTGATCTCTGGACGTGGTGGCACAGGGGGTAATTCTAGCACTGAGGAGGTGGAGGCTGGAGGACCAGGAGCTCAAGGCCATTCTCCATTATGACAGAGTTCAAGGTCAGCCTGGGATAGTGAGACCCTGAAAAAGAAAACGTCTTAAATCTTATTCTAGCCCATTATGTAGGTATTATTATCACCATTTTATAATGAGAAAAACCGAAATATTAAAGGCTTAAGTAGCCTGCTTATGTCACTTTAAAGTAGAAATCAGGCAAAGCCAGGATTTGAAGTAGGTCTGGCCAATTCTAGAGTCTGTGCTCGTCCACAAACAGGCTCATGAGAAATAACAAGCAGTGGGTGGGTGCTAGTAGGAAGGTCGGAGACCAGGGTCATTTGGATGGTTTGGTCCCTTAGGGGTGCCCCAGCCTAGCTGAGCCCCTGCAGGCTCTATGGACATCTCAGCTTTCCCCATCAGAGCTGGACCTGTGGAGCATATGAGGACAGACCGAAGGCTGCAGAGACTCCTTCAGACCCAGAAGGAGCTGATGTCCAAGGAGCTCTGGCTGTACAGTAGGTTCATTGGGCCACACAGGGATTCCCTTCCCTTCTCACAGCTCCTACCTCCTACCTTCCCTGATCAGTTTGCTCTACTGAAGGAATTAACCAGGAGCCACTGCCTTTGCTGTGGGTGTCCTCAGGAGAATGAGAGTCTGGGAGAAGCACGGTCCTGTTGATTTTCTTCTCCCCACCTGAGACTCATGACCCCTGCAGAGTGCATGAATGGCTCCTCTAAGTCTCATGCCCTCTGTCTCCCACAGTTGGTATCAACACTTTTGATTATCTGGGCAGCATCCTGAGTTACGTTGTCATCGCAATCCCTATTTTCAGTGGGGTCTATGGAGACCTGAGCCCCACAGAGCTTAGCTCCCTGGTCAGCAAGGTGAGAATCCCTCTTGGTGAGCCTTCATGCTTGGTGAGGCTTCATGGCCTGGTGCCAGGGACCTGCACTGACTGCCCTCGGTCCTGTCCAGAATGCCTTCATGTGCATCTACCTCATCAGCTGCTTCACTCAGCTCATCGACCTCTCCACCACACTCTCTGATGTGGCAGGTTACACGCACAGGTGAGTGAGGACATGTCTCACCTCTGGTTTCTGGGCAGAATGGGTGCCCCTGGCAGAAGATGAGTGGGAAAAGGAACAGGGAATCCTATTGCATGCTAGCGGATGTGAGATGGGAAGGACTGTGCCCCTTACTTGGCACCCAGACCCTGAGGTTTGTTTTTGCCTAGGATTGGAGAGCTTCAGGAGGCCCTGCTAGACATGTCCCGGAAATCACAAGACTATGAAACTCTGGGTGAGAGTGAGTGGTACTTGAACAAGTAAGTACCAGGCTGCAGTGCAGTGTGCAAGTAGGAACACAGGAATCTCCCAGCTGGGTTCACCCTGGAGGTTCCTCCCAACTGGGTAATTATGGGGAGTGGATAAAAGCAATATCTTTCTTGGTGTGTTATAATTGTTAACCATTTGCTGTCACTGTGAAAACAACAGCAACAAAAAAACAGCCTTGGTCGGGGTAGAGTGCTTGCCAAGTATTCATGAAGCCCCGGGTTTGATCCCCAGCACCATATAAACCAAGCATAGTAGTACAGACTGTAATCCCAACACTAAGAAAGTGGAGGTGGGAGGATCAGAAGCTCAAGGTTATTTTTGGCTACATAGTGAGGTTAAGGCCAACCTGGGCTTCACAAGCCCTTCTTTTAAGCTCCCCTCAAAAAATGGAGACAGTACATGGGTACTGGGGGAATCAAACCAGGTTGTTAGGTTTTATAGGCAAGTGCCTTAACTGCTGAGCCATCTCTCCAGCCCCAATGTTTATTTATTTATTTATTTATTTATTTGAGAAAGAGAGAAAGAGAAAGAGGCAGACAGAGTGAGTATGGGTATACTGGGGCCTCTTGCCATTACAAACATATGTACTATTTTGTGTATCTGGCATTATGTGAGTACTAGGGAATCCAACCCAGACTGTAAGGCTTTGCAAGCAAACACTCTTAACCACTAAGCTTTCTTTTAAGCCCTGATACCTCTGTGGGGTTTTTTTTGTTTTTGTTTTTTGGTTTTTTTCAAAGTAGGGTCTTGCTCTAGTCCAGGCTGACCTGGAATTCACTGTGTAGTCTCAGGGTGGCCTTGAACTCACGGCAATCCTCCTACCTCTGCCTCCTGAGTGCTGGGATTAAAGGTGTGCACCACCACACCCGGCTGATACCTCTGTTTTGATACATGATCTCATATAGTCCAGGTTAGTCTCAAACTTGCTATGTATCCAAAGTGGACCTTAAACTTCTAATTCTTCTGCCTCTACCTCCTGAGTGCTAGAATTACAGGCATGTACCACTGCACCCAACTTTATGTGGTGCTGGGGATGGAACCCAGGGCTTTGTGTGCCAGGCAAGCAATCTACCAACTGAGCTATATACCAAGCCCTACACCATGACACCTCAAAACCCCACTAACAAGCCAGGCATTGTGACTTATACCTGAAACCTCAGCACTTGGGAGGGAGGCAGGAGGATCACTGCAAATTTGAGGCCTGCATAACAAATTCCAGGCCAGCCAGGGTTACATAGTGAGACCCTATCTCAGAACCTCCCTAATAAAAGAAAATAAATAAGAAAAGCCATCAACAGACCAGGTGTGGTGATACATATGTATAATCCCAGTACTTTGGAGGCTGAAGTAAGAGAATCTTGAATCCAAGGTCAGCCTGAGCTATATAGGGAGATGGTATTTCGTGGTTACAAATTCCTATAACCCCAGTACTCAAGAGGCTGAAACAGGAGGATTGCAGCAAGTTCAAGGCCACTGGGCTCCATAGTGAGTACCAGGCCAGCCAGGGTTACATAGTACAACACTCTGTCAAAGAAACTCACCAACAGTAGAATTGCACAAAGCTTTGCCGCCCTGGGCCAGTCTCGTAGCCACCTGACCTGGTTTCCTCAGCTGCCAAGTGGGGCAAACGTTTGCTGTCAATGGGTTCTGAGACTTACAGCCAGCCGGGAAGGGAGTTTCTCCTAGTGGGTCACAGCTTAGTCATTCCGCCACCCTTCCCTGTGCACATGAGCAAGGACTGTCATGACAAGTTGGCTTAAACAACAGAAGATTTCTCAATTCTGAAAGCTAGAAGTCCAAGGTCAAGGTTAAAGTTGGCAGGGTTTGTTTCTCCTGAGGCCTCTCTTCTTGGCTTACAGATGGTCACCTTACTTGTCCTCACATGGTCTCTCCTTTGTGCATGCCCCATCTCTGGGGTCTATTTGAGCTGCTTGTGTTAATATCACCTCTTTATAGACCCCATCCCCACATGCCATTACACTCTGAGACACTGGGGTTAGGATGTCAACATATGTGTGGGGAGGGGGCAGTTAAATCCCTAAAGTTCCTGAGGCAGAGGTAATGTCCCCAGGCCAAGCATTGCCTGTGTTCTGCTCACATTGCCTGTTCTCCTGCCTTCCTTCTTGGCCCCAGGGCCCCAGGGTGGCCATCAGCAGAGCCAGCAGACACCGCTTTTCTGCTTGAGCGAGTTTCCATCTCAGCCCCCTCTTCTGACAAGCCCCTGGTCAAGGACCTGACTCTAAAGATCTGTGAGGGGCAGAGCCTGCTCATCACAGGCAACACGGGCACTGGCAAGACCTCCTTGCTGCGGGTCCTGGGCGGCCTGTGGTCAAGCACAAAGGGTGAGAACCAGGCCCTCCCTGTCTCTGACCTATCTGTGGCCCCAGGTGGGCAGTGTGGAGGGAATGAGGGTGAGAGCTGGACAGGAGAAGCGGTTACTTTCTCTGTGAGGGCTCCCAATGGAGACTCCTGTGGGCTCTGTAGGTTCAGTGCAGATGCTGGCTGACTTTGGGCCTCACGGGGTGCTGTTCCTGCCACAGAAGCCATTCTTCACTGATGGGACCCTTCGGGAGCAGGTCAGCTGGGTTGGGGGCCCACTCCTCCCTTCTCATGCCATCCACTCAGAGCTGGGCTCAGGTTCAAGGAAGTTAGGGGCAGAAAGCAGGGTAGTAAAGTGGCCATGCCTGGGAACTCCCTGGCTCTAAGTACATTTCTGTGCAGTGTTATGGCCAGTTATTGAATGTTTGTTGAACCCCAAGATTGGACTCTGGGCCTCCACGACTCTTGCTTCCTAAACACACCTCTGGAGGTTGCCATTGGCCCACTGTTGCACCTGCATCTCTCCCACTGGATCCTCAGCCAAGTGTTGCTATTCTGTACTTGGGTGGAGAGGGGCCTGGCTTCTCTGGAGGGTTTTCAGGGGGAGAGGGCTGTGTGCAACTTTGTCTCTTGGCACCCCTCCTAGGCCGGTGTGGTTTTGTTTTCAGGTGATATACCCCCTGAAGGAGATCTATCCAGACTCAGGTGAGTTGGGTCTTGGCTCATGTCTTCCTATCTCATTTGCCCCTGCTCTGCCTGACTGGCCTCCCCTTTGCCCACTGGAAGAGGCTCCAGCCATGCTGCTGGTTGCAGGTTTGGTCTTCTCCTGGGTCCATCCTGTGATCTCATCTTGTTTTGTCTTCCCTCCTTGAGGAGACACAACATTGGAGGAAAGGGGGTGATTATTCCTTTTCCTGGCACCTGCCCCTGCATGATGTGTATCATCTGTTATTGCCGTCCGGAGAAGTTGCATGTTGAAGAAGCCTTCTCTGTTTTGCAGGTTCTACTGACGATGAGAGGATCATGAGGTTCTTAGAATTGGCAGGCCTGGTATGTGGGGTGGGGGCCCTGGCCCAACACAGCGAGGCCCTCTGTCTGGACCCAGGACTGGGGCAGAGAATGAGAGCACAAGTAGGAATGGTTGGCTGGTACAGGCTCTCTGTGGGGAATTTTTTTTTCTTTTCGGTTTTTCGAGGTAGGGTCTCGCTCTAGTCCAGGCTGACCTGGAATTCACTATGTAGTCTCAGGGTGGCCTTGAACTCACGGTGATCCTCCTACCTCTGCCTCCCGAGTGCTGGGATTAAAGGCGTGCACCACCACACCCGGCTAGTGGGGGAATTTTTAAACAGTAATAAAGCTAATCTAGTCTATCTGCTTTTTGTTATCACCATACTCCAGCAAGCCTAACAGTGTGGTTAATAGCACCCACCTTGGTATACCAGTGGGGTGTCACTACTGTATCAGAAACATTTTATGTGGTGGGGGCTGAGAATACCAGGAGACAGAGATGGGCACTTTCATGGACTGTGTGTCTTCTGGGTCTGTTACAGTCCAGCTTGGTGGCGAGGACAGAAGGTCTGGACCAGCAGGTGGATTGGAACTGGTAAGAACGGAGTTGAGCCAGGTGTGGTGGTGCACGCCTTTAATCCCAGTACTCGGGAGGCAGAGGTAGGAGGATCACCATGAGTTCAAGGCCACCCTGAGACTACACAGTGAATTCCAGGTCAGCCTGGACTAGAGTGAGACCCTACCTCGAAAAAAAAAAAAGAATGGAGTTGTGCTATTCCAGCCAGCTCCTCTGTGAAAACAGGGGGTCCTTTCAAAGTATAAACTGGCTCAGATCTCAACAGTCAGATGTTTGGTCCATCAGTGCAAGGTCTGTGCCCTTAGGTACAGAGTTTGGGCTTCACCTAGCAGGGGTAGCAAGCTGTGACTGAGTGGGAAGGCTTCTGTCCTGAAGCAGCCTCTGCAGAGAACCTCTTCCTGCAGACGCAAACCCAAGCTGTCACCTCTTTTCAGGGCTCACCTCTCATTGCTTTTCCCAGGTATGATGTCCTGTCCCCGGGGGAGATGCAAAGGCTCTCCTTTGCCCGCCTCTTCTACCTGCAGCCGAAATATGCAGGTGAGGTCCGTGCCACAGGTGCACATGGCAGGCACTGCATGCACTCAGAGGCATAGCAGCATGTGTTTGTGTGCACCTGAGCACACTGGTGCACTCTGCATCTCTGTGCCCGTTGCCTGTAAGGAGCAGTGCTCAGCAACCCCAAGAGTGTAAATGCCCTTTGGTAAGCTTCCTGCTGTGACGGAATGGAGAACCAGACTCAGTTGGGAGAGGTTGTGATTCTAACTCTTTGGGCTCTGCCATCAAATGAGCAGGCATTCTCCCCGCTGTGCCTGGTAGGGCATGTGTTTGTATGGTAGGTGGGGACTTTTCCAAAGACATGGGGCTGGGAGCTCTGGAGGTGCTTAGGACTTGGGCCATGCTCACAGGTGCATTTGGTGTGGCTCCCTAGATCAGCTTTTCCCTGAGGCAGGGCTCCCATAAGCTGAGGCAGCTGGGGTGAGTGTGGATTGTAGGGATGACAAGAGGGGCAAGGATGGGTCTATGATCCCTTCCTGCATGTGCCATCACCTTTAGTGCTTGATGAAGCTACCAGTGCCCTGACCGAGGAGGTGGAGAGTGAGCTCTACCGCATCGGCCAGCAGCTGGGGATGACATTCATCAGTGTGGGACATCGGCCCAACCTCGAGAAGGTACCCATGTTCACAAGGATGGCCTGAGAGGGGGAAGAACCCAAAGGCCACAGTAGCCTTTAAGATGAGGCGCTAGTTGATGGAAGGAAGGGGAGGGTCCCCTCTGACAGCTGTCTAATCTCCGGGATGATGGGTCTCTTGTAGTTTCACTCCTGGGTTCTGAAACTCTGTGGAGGAGGAAGGTGGGAACTGACTAGAACCAAAATGGAATGAAGCCAAGTGTGTGGATGGCCCTAAGAAGGACATCCAGGCTCCAGGCAGGCCAGCAGGACTGATGAAGCAGGAAGGAGCCCAGGTTCAACTCAGGTCCTATGGAAGAACACTGGCAACAGTGGCCTCACCTAGGGATGGTCCTGTGGGGGCCACTGAAGTCTCTCCAGCACTTCTGTGGTTTCTATATGCTGGAAGTGCTGATTTCTTGTAAATTACTTTGATGGAGTTTGATGACGAAAAATCCAAAAGTGCGATCTGTAAGAAACGAGGAGTCGGTGGGGGGAAGGGTGTTGGTGTCGAGAGCCAAATACATTTTGCAGTAATAGACTTTTAACTTTAGCTAACTGACCATTTGAATTTTATAACTTTTTTAAAAGAGTATTTAAACATTAAAGACACATTTTTTTTCAGCCTTGGCTCTTTCTCTACTGTAGAATGATCTTTTTAATTGAATCCTGAACTAGCTTTGCATGTGTGTGTGCACATGGATACACGTGTGTGGGTGTGAAGGCCAGAGCTTGACTTTGTCTTCCTGGATCTTTGTTCTCTTGTTTTCCTGAGGCAGGGTCTCCCACTTAAGCCCAGAACTCACAATTCAGCTGGTCTAGCCAGCTTTCCCGGGGAGTCCCTATCTGCTTCTCCTGAATCTGGGAGTCCAGGCGGGCCACCATGTCCATCTGCTACCTGCCTGTGTGCTGGGCATCTGAACTCCAGTCTTCATGCTTGCTCAGCAAGCGCTTTCTCTACTGCTCCAGCCCCAGCCCCAGCCTTGTCTTTGAGAGCCTGAAGCTGGACTCCACTGCCTGGCACCTGCCACAGTGCTTTTGCTCACTCCACAGTCCTCTACCTCCGGGCGTCAGCAGAGCGTAGGCGG
>PVHP010041345.1:0-15440 GCA_004024765.1 Zapus hudsonius | reverse complement strand
GGGAGGGAAGATGCCTTTCTTGAGGCCCAGGGATATGAGAGACTCTGCAGGAACTCACAAACACAGATCTTTTTTTTTAAACTTCTATTTTGTGAAAAATCTAGCTTTCACTAGCAATAAGGAATTAGCATTTACATGTGAAATCTCCTTTGGGGAGCTTGTTTGTTCTAGTCTCTGAGGCAGTGAGTCACTGTAACTCTGACCCTGCCTCGAAGTCAGCAGAATCTATTTGGAGAACACTGGTGATTGTGGGGGAAGTTGTTGAAAATGTTCACAAAAACATTGCCTCACCCTGATACACTCACCACCCGTGTGTGCTCGGGTGCCCACTGATCACTTGCTCTGTCGCAGACAAGCATGAGGTCCGAGTCAAAGAAACGGAAACTTCAGCTTTAGCAGTTAAACGTTCACAACACAAAAAGAAGTCCTGATACTTTCTATTTTGGTTTCCTCTCATCTGAAAAGACTTTTAAAGAGAAAAAGTGTCTCTGGAAATGCCAGCCTCAATTAAAATGCTAAAGAGAAGTTGCAGTCTACTTCTGCCAGAGGGAAGATGTCCAATATGACCGGCCACCTGTTTCCCTTTATACAGACTGCTGCCTCCAGAGTCCTCTTCAGGGACACTAAATATCAGTGTGATGATGAATCAAGAGTCATCAGAGTAACAGAGCTTTATTTTCCAAGAAGTGACACCTAGTAAGGTCATCTCTGCAAGAGGACATTATACCCATTAAAGTTGACAAAAATACCCGAAATTGCTTTCTTCAGCTTTCATAAGGCATGAGAACGGTTCCAGGGAAGGGGTACAGAGCTTGAGTATTTCCATGTAAATTTAATATGTGTACCAACAGGCTGGTTGAAGATGTTGGAGCAGAGAGTCATGGATAGTCTGTGATGGTGAAGGTCATAGAACTGGAAATTCAAGACTCAGTTACATAACAGGTGAAAGCTGTATGTAGTCAGAGAGAGAGAGAGAGAGAGATAGGGTTTGGAGTCAGCATGACCTGGGTTCTAATGATAGTTGCATCATTTATTAGCTGTCAAATGACTTAAATTTCTAAGCTGTAGTTTCCTCATCTGTAAAATGCAAATAATACCAATGCTTACCTCAGGTGGTATTTTAAGGACGAAATGATATCGTATATGCCACTGAACCAGGCTTATAAGTGCTTCAGAAGCAATAACTATAATTTCCCCCAATTCGAGTATTCTCAACTCCTTCTGATCAGAAAAAGAGACAAACCATCAACATTCAGCTAAAAACACGACAGCAAGCATGTCATAGAAGACACCTAAAGTCCCAGAACTTGGAAGGCTGAGACCAAAGGATTGCAAGTTTGAAGCCAGGTCAATCTACATACTGAGACCCTATCTCAAAAAAACAGTCAAATACGGAGATATACATGTCAGTGAATATGAAAAATGAATATGTGAAGCCCTTCACTATGAAAAGGCTCCATGCTTTCAAACAACGGAGATACTCCTAGGAGAAAAATAAAGTATCATCAAGTTCAATTTACTCTAAAGAGATTGAAGTAAGAACACTTTAATCAGCACGTAGAACCCAGAAATATAATCCTAAAGTTATAAAAGTTTTATTCGCTTCTAAAATTTAATAAGATTCTGATTTTACTAACATTAAAAGTAAAATTGTGTCTATTAAATGTAAAATTAGCTTTATTATACATATAAAGAGTCTCAGTGCTCTTGTTCAAATTAATAGCAAAAAATTATTCTAAGTAAGTTCTGTGGGACATATTAGCAATATCCAGATAATAATCCATGCCCTTCTCTCTGACTATCAAACGCCCTCATCCGTTTTTTAGAGTAACAGGATGGCTGGGGCTGGTCTCCACATTATCCCTTTTATATAATCCCTGGCTTCTCATTTGTATGGTGGCCCTGGATTGCTCTGCTCTGTCACTCACACCAGACTTCCTGCTGGTTCTTAGACCCCAGTTAATGGGAACACTCCAGCTCACCAACCTCTACCTGCTTTTTTCATTTTATCCATTCATAGGAGAAATGTACCTGCTCCAGACATGCTATTCCATCTTCCAATCAAACCCAGAAGACACACCTTGGCATTGTAAGACTAGCTGGGTAATGTTTTAAAGAATATATGGTAAATGGCTAATACACTTGGACTCTGTGAAGCCTGGGCCTAAGTAATACCTTTAAAGAAAACCAAGAAACTCATCCTTCGAGTCCTCAGCTTGGATTGTTGGGGGGGCATGGGGAGGAGGAGAAAAGGGTTCTTCTTATATAAACTGTTTCCTCAGGGGAGGAGGGAAAGTTCAGAGGTCAGGCTGTAAGGAGAATTTGCTACTCACTCCAATTTTACCTGATCAAGGTTTTGTGAGTGGTCTCTTGCTTCCCAGGTGTTTGCCATCAGAGTTCACCTGTCCTCAGAGCTGAGGGCCGCTTGGGGATACTCACTGCCTCTCTGGATGTCCTGTGTTTCAGTGAGATCCTATTCTTCCTGAAAGTTCTGAAGCCTGGGAGATGGGGAAGGAGGAAAGAGGAGGGGAACTCGGAGTTGGGCTTTGTGCTTTTGTTATCCTGTACTCTTTCAGCCTCACTTGCATTTATTCTTTTGTTTGATGGAAGCAATTATGGATGCCTGTTTGAAAGTGCTTTGATAGCTTAGATGAAAGACGTTCCCAAAGAGCACAGGATAGGTATTATTAGCAGCTCAGTGGCTCACAGGTTTTCCCATGTGTCTTCCTCCAGGGAAGCTAAATCCAGCTAAATCAAGCCAGATTGAGAAAAAAGGTACAACTATTTAAAACTATTTAAACAAGAAAATGACTTCAAAAAAAATATGAACCAGATGAAACATAAAAGTGAACTAAAAGAGATTTAAGTGACTTATAGTCTTGTCATGAATGAACCTAACATCGCACAGAAGTCGGTTGTAGGAATAATGGTATTTGTAGTCTTTCCCAATAACTTTACAACTCTCTTGTGACATAAGCTGACGATGCTTCATTGCCAAGTGTTATCAGGATTATTTTTAGATATAATAATAGAAGGCTGAATTTTTTTGCCATATATTATATAAAATACGAATTTGAATATAATTGTCAATTCTTCAATAAACAAGAAAGAATGAGGAGTACCTGACAGCTTGTGGTGTTCCTTAAGCATCTCTGCTGGAATCAGATCAGCTAATGGATACAGATAAAATTTTCAGGACCTTTTTTGTGACTTTTGTTCTTACCATTTACCAAATATTAAAAACCAATTATGTATCAAGGGTCTCATAGGCATCAAGTTGTTGCTAAGGGAATACAGAGAAAGAGTAAAGCAATATAATATTCTAGCTACAAGATTATGTTGTAGTTGAGAAGAGAAGACGCAAAGCAATTTGTGAAGAAAGCATTTGATACGTCAGTATTATGAAATGTTATCCTCGTGGACAAGCTTTCCATAACAGCACTAATGGAAAATAATCTTTTTTTTTTTTTTTAAAAAAAGCAACTTCTAAAGCAATCCTACATTCTTATAACATTAAAAGAAGTACCTTGCATGTCATATCTTCTCTTTGATATTAGGGTTTCAGTTCATCAACAGTATATTTTGTTTTATCTGTGATTTAGCCTACCACTTCCAGGACATAAAGGATGAGCTCCCCAACATTTTTTTAATGACACACTGATAAAATAATTTTAAAATGTAGCCAGTTAACCATACCACAATGGACAATATGTGCACTAAAACGCTGAGCATGTTTCCACTGATAATTAAAATCCACTTGGCTCCAAAGAGTTAGGGAACAAGCACTCCGGTCTTGATTGTTTGAGTGCCTCGATAGCATTTACAAATTAGTTTAGAGCTGAAAAGTCGTTTGCACTACTTTTCAAAAACATATGAACTTCATCCTTTTTTTCTTCCTTCTGTAAACAGGTGACATGAAGGAAGAAAAGTGAGGAACTTGCATTATTTTTGTCATCTCCTCAGGCCCTGCTAAAGACTCCTGGTAAAGAAGGAAACGCAGAGTCCATCTAGCAGTGTGCTGACAGCCTAGAAGGGAGCGAGCAAGCGCAGATTAAGAAGAAAGGACAGAAGGAGAAAGGAGACAACATCCATGAGTTCCAGAATATACCTGGGAGGACAACTATTACCCTGCTTCATTTCTTTCCCAAGAAGAATCACAGAGATGATCTAGTTACTTATGTGCCCTTGGAAGAAGGCCAGGTCAGAGGTGGGGCAGTGATCTGGAACAAAACTGTAGGAGGAGAAGGAATTCGTGGACATTAGCTTTGGACAATAAGTCTTTATTATTATTTTTTACTACACTGCCCTTCATGAAAAAGGAAGACATATTTGCCATGAATATATGATATATATATATATTTATTTATGCAGAATGTTCTTAAATTATACTAAATTTTTTTTCAATTATTGGGTTGAAGATAATTTATATTTATATAATGAAATACTAACCTAGTCAGAGTTAGACAAATAATTCCCTTCCCTTTAAGATGCTCTGGATCATAGGGGGGAAATACTTAACAGGGACTCAAAGACACAAAGGACGTGTCTAGAGACCAGAACAAGTAGCTAAACTTATTTTAATTAAATTACCATGATACACACACACACACACACACACACACACACACACACACACACACAAACAAACAAGTTGACCATCTCTTTTTCTCACCATGTCCTTGAACTTCTATGGAAGTGAAAAAAAAATGAGGAAAAGAAAAATGTTGCCCGCTTGGAGGATGTGAAAATACTATTTTTAGGCCATTCTAGATTTTTCTTTCTGGCTAGAAAGCACCCTCTCCTTAGCAGGCATACTATTTTCTGAAAAGTCACGATGCCTGCCTAGTCCACTCGGGGTCAAGCAAGGTCAGCTCCTGTTCCCACTGTAGGGAATGAGACACTGGAGCTACCTTGGCTCAAAACTAGCCCGTGTCCATGCTGTGGGATCAGCCTGACATCACCAAGTCCAAAGCATGGTGCCACAAGTCCTGCCTTGAGAGAGAAAGGACTCTCCGCCTTTAACATTGCTGTTGTGCAAGTTTTTAATTAGTCATGAGGGTACTTGGGAGCCAAGGTGCTGGACAGTATCATGATGGCCAGGACAGATGCCTCAGGAGGAAGCCAAAGGGACAAAGTCATCACGTTTAAGAGCATATTTTCTTTCCTCTGGTCATGAAGAGAATCTAAGTTGATCATTTCCTAGTAGTGTCATTTGCTGCAAGTCTCTAAGATTCATGGTAATTTGCTATGGTACATCCACCTTCCTCATTTTCCAAAAAGCTGATCTGATTGTCTCAACAACTTAATCCGGATAATGACAAACTTGATTGATAGGCAAAATCTCCATTAGACAGATGGACTTTATACTTTGAGCCCTGTCTGGCACTGGAGTCCATGCACTACCATTGAGTAGATGAAGTTTTAATGGTAGAAGAGATAAAATTCAGTCAAGTATGTATAGAATGCTTGTTATTCTCCTGAATCTGTACTCTGTAAAAATCTTATTTTTAAAAGACATTTGCAAAACTATTAGTGTGCCATACGTAATGATTATAAATGTTGCCTAATAAATCACACTCCTGGCTCATAGTTAAATATTCGGATCCCTTTTATTTTAACAGAAAGATGAAATGAAAGTCATAGATTAAATTAATGGCAGGAAAGTGAAGTACAAACCATACTGACTTCTACTTTGGCGCAGTGAATTCCTCATGAAAATTCTTCGCCAGGCTGACAGTGCCAAAGGTAGCCCTTCAGGGTGGTTTGTGTTGTCCTCTGGGCCCAGTTAGAATTGCAGTGGGTAGCAATTACCTTCGGCATCTTCCTACTTAGACCTGTGGTCTTCTCACACCTGCTTTTCTGGAACAAAGTTCTTAGTGGCTCCATCAAAGCCTCATGACTTTTGCCAAACTCTTCAGTGAGTCTTTCCCCTCATCCTCCTGCACTAAGGGGGACTGGGATCCTTAAGTTGTTACATTCACACACACACACACACACACACACACACACACACACACACACACATACGGGAGGAATGCTTTCTTCCTGTAGGAATGATAGTCTTCATACTGAAGTATAGGAATAACTGATACGTTTATGACTTTTTAAAAAGTTTTCTTTATTCTTAAAAATGTATATATTCTATATATACATATATATTCAAGCAGAGAGAGATAGAGAGGAAAGAGAGAGAGAGAGAGAGAGAGAGAGAGAGAGAGAGAGAGAGAGAGAAAGAGAGAGAATGGGCATGCCACGGCCTCCAGCTGCTGCAAACGAACTCTATATGCATGTATCCCTGTGCATCTGGCTATATGTACATACTGGAGAATTGAGCCTGGGTCATTAGGCTTTGCAGGCAAGTGTCTTAACCACTGAGCTATATCTCCAGCCCTCAAGGAGTTCTTGGTTGGCATAAAACACTAAACGAATGTAATATCCTGGTCTTACCATCCTTATGCTGTTGACTGGGTCCTAGTGTTCCTGTGCTAAACTTGCACCTTTCAAACAATACTTGAGAGGACTCCGTTGGCCATAGGTGTTCTGATTCCGAGTCCAGACCAAGATTCTGTGGATTTCAGACATTCTTAAAACAAGTCCCTGTCACACAGTAAGAGGAAACACTGTGAATCTAGCATCCTGCTTGCTGGCTGTGGCAGGTACAACACGGTACAGAGGGTTGGAGTTAAGGCTTCCAGATTCAAGTTCTAGGATGTGAACTCTGGCTCTACCACTTACCAGATGTGTGACTGAAGGCAATGTCCTTAACCTTCTTATAAAATGAGAGCTCTCCTAACTATGATATCATTGGATAATTTTAACAATTTATTAATAAGTATATGGTACCTGGAAAAAAATTAAGTAATTCATTAATGTCATCTTTGTTACTGTGGATATTATCATTAGTATAGACTGTAAAACCCTCTAGCAGACTGTCCCAACGTGAGCAGCTTCAGAACCATCCTGACGTCATACCCTCCCTGAGCACCCTGGCTTTTAGTATTTATCTTCTATTTCTGTCTTCAGTTCTTTCTTTGGGAGTACTGTGCACCAGGCACTGTGATAGGATTTGGAAATGGCCAGGAGTTCATAAGTAAGACTCCCATACTGAAGAAGGCTCTGTGAAAAAAAAAGATAAAAGGGAGAAACCATCCTTAAAATCAGCTTTCATGAGGATAAGCCCTCTGCCTAAAGCAGGTGTTAAGAAAGCGTGGAAGGGCTTGGCTGGAAAGTCTACCAGCGTTAGAAGAAGGCTCAGCCATCTTCAAAGATAAGTAGAAATTAGGTAGTCCAGCATCAAGGGCACTGGAGTGAAAGAAAAGGTGGGTGTGGAACAGGTGGAGGGATGCCTTTGAAGCGCTGGAAGTCAGAGAGGCCCGAGGACAGGACAGAGGTTGTGGCTGGAGGTGTGGGCGAGGGGCAGAGTTGAGCTGCAGATAGGGAAAGGCTCAGGCAGTGAGTGGGGGGCAACACTTGGAAATACACGGTGATATTTTTAGCTGTCATAATTCTGTCTGAATGGTTTCACTGGTATCTAGTGAGTAGAGGCCAGGAATGTTGCTAAATATCCCACAATGTAGAAAAGAGCCACCTTAACCATGATCTGCTTGAATGTTATCATTAAAGCCAAGGCCGAGAAACCCTAAACAGACAGACCGTGCAGGGCTGAAAGGGCAGGTTAAATGCATGAGGGGTTCTCTTGGAACCAAGGGGGGTCTACTGGAGGGTTGAGAGAACAGGCATGGTGTGGTTATATTTACTTACTTAAGAACTCCCTCTGGCTGCTGTTAAGGGGAGACAGCTGGCAGGCCTATGGAAAATCAGGTAAGAAATGATGGTGGCTTGAACCCAGCCTACCTGAGAAGGTAAACCTGGCATTTCGTGAACTTTGAACTGGGGAGTGAGTTAACTGCATATGAAAGAGTAGCAGAGAGAAAAACTGGATTCCAGAGAAACGGAATTGTGGGGGACTTTTTTTCTTTCTGGGTTCTTCTATTCAGTGGGTAAGCTCCTCTTCTCCTTCCTCTATGCAAGAGTCATGTGACCATGTTAGTGACCAGACTGTGACACCTGCTTCACTCCTTGTCTCTCCGCTCCACCCCCACTGCCCCACCAGCCCCCTAGCTCCACTCTGCACTTGCTCCTGAGAACTCTCCTGGGAGTTCCTCTACCCAGCTCCACTTAGCCTAGAAAGAGCTGTGCACTGCTGACTGCCCAGCCCAGTGTAAAAGCTTGTGTTGGTTTATTGTGTCAAAGACTTTGAAAATTAAACATCTGACTTCTCCTTTGAAATTGCATTTCTAACAAATCCTGCCAAACAGCTCTTGCCCATGCCCGATTCTTGTGATGTACATGACTTCAATATGCCAGGCCACTTCCAAGATGATCCAGGTCTTATACTATTTGATGCTTTTAAGAAAATAATTCATAATGTATCTCCATACCTACATCACATAGCCTTAAAAACCTTAAAGTCCTTTTGAGGGAAAAATAAACCTAATTGTCATTTCGATTTTAAATTTCTAAGGTTTTTCTTTTTCAGTGCTTAAGTCCCTGTATTAGAAGTCCATAATGACGAAAGAAAACTGAGGTCGTGCATCTCTGACTCATACCCTTACTAGGGAGGAGCTTCCGAGTAGAGAGTCCGGCTCACATCTACAGAGGAAGCAGAGATGGATGTCTCAAGATACTTATATGAATGGATGTAGACCAGACCAGGATCTAACAACTGGGGGCTACAGAGACCAGGAAAAGTAGTATAGAGCAGCCAGATTAAGAGACAAGAGCACCTACTGAAGACCACACTAGATAGATCCTCTAAATGGTACCAGGGGTTCAAAGAAAATTGTTATAGAAATGGAAGGGAATATCGAATATCCAGAGGCACTGCCACCCCCCCTGCCATGACTGACTGCTGCTCTCTCAGCTCCTAACCCATAATCCCATGGTGCACACCAGTAATCCCACTGCAGAGGGCCCTCAGTACAATGGGGCAGGGAGGAGGGAAATGATAGAACCAACGCATGATGTGTCCATACAAAGTTTCTACTTATAAAAGAAAAGAAAATTGCTTTAGAATCCAAAAGTAACCAAATCAACCATGTCTATATAAGAATCATCTGATCAAATAGTTGCCAATTTACAAAATCTGGTTACAAAACAATAAAATCAAAGACCTGAAGTCTTGTACTGACAACATTAAATGCAGCCAAAGAGAAGACTTGCTAAAATACTGAAAGATAAAAGAAATAGCTAAATAGTTGAAATAGTGGACAATTTTTAAAACACTATCCTGTCTTCCCTCTTTTGATTCTGTATCATGGTGGTCAAATAAATACAAAATTACTTTTCTTGACCATTTCTTCTAATGATCACCTCACCATCTGTCGCAGTCAGCCACACACCACTGGGATGAATCTTCAAACCAGGCACAGTTTGGGGAAGGAAAGGATTTATTGAAACTACAGATTGAGGGGAAGTTCTAAAATAGTGAAAGAGCCTGGCCCTCTTTCACAGGTCTGAGCAGAGAGAAAAACCCATCACCTACACCACACACACAAAACAGCAAATAGACAAGAGGGGCAAGGAGAGAATTTCTTCACCTTTATATAACCTTAGGGTGGGGTCTTACAACCCTTCCCCAGACTTAATGTTTCCTGAGTCTCTGAATTTCCTTCCTGCACCACCCACACAGGAAAGGATGTTTAGTTCTAGCTTCTTTGAACTTCTTTACATCCTGCCCCCTACTGAGAGGCTGCCTTCCTGTAAACATCCTCAGAGACCCACCCAAGATATTAAAAAGATCAAGTTGACAACAAAACCTAACCATCACACCATCTTTCTCTTGGATCCTCATATACAAAAACAATCACAATTACATTAGGAGTTGGGGGTCAATCCGTGTAAGCAAAGAAATTCACAAGCCTTGCTGAACTGCTGTCCTTAATATGTACAGCCACATTTGTAAGCCCAGCAAAGTAGGTCATGGGAATCTGAAGGGACATGTTAACTGTAATGCCTAGTGCATAATGAACACATTAAAGACACACTTTCAGTCTTAACTCTTAAGCTCTTTTCCAGCCTTGGTAGATTTAACAAATCTGATATTCCAAGCACAGCATTATTCTTCCCAGAGCTCCAGCTGTGCATTGCTTTCTATCTTGGGAGGAGATGTTTTCTGCACAGGTCTACTGAAATGCAACACAAGGGAAATGCCATTTTAACAAATTTCAGGGGAGGAGGAAGAGTGCTCATTTTTGCTGCAATGGAATTTTTCTCGAGTAGAAATGTTGGATAGTTATCAAGCAGATAAATAAAAGTGGAATTTTCAAAGGAAGGAAACTAATATGTTCACATTTATGTAATACAATTTATTTCTTAAGAACTCAGGACTTTTATATATATGGTACTCTGTCCTTTTCCCAAACTTCAGTTTTGGAGGATATCCAGACGACTTTCATATATTTTCAACTTTGCTCTGTGAGATGCGCAGAGATAGTGAAAGAGAATCACCTTAGGTAAAAGAGATTGGTGTCCAGGTTTGCTGACTGTCCAAACTAAATCTCATGTTGAAACTGAGGTGTGTGTGTGTGTGTGTGTGTGTGTGTGTGTGTGTGTGTGTGTGTGTATGTGAAATAATAAAAAGTGGGACCCAAGGGGCTTTTAAGAAGTGACTAGTCCATGGTGCTAGGGAGGTTACTCAGTGGACCTGAGCTTGGATATCCAGAGCCCACATAAGGTCAGATGCAGCAGCACATGTGTCTGGGACCTCACTGTGCCTCTACAATAGGAGCTGGAAATGATAGTTTCTTCTGGCTGACTGGCCAGCTAGCTCAGAGAATGTAGCAGTGAAAAGTGAGAGACCCTGCCTCAAACAAGGAGGAGACGGGGATCTCACAAACACGGCTGTCCTATGGGTGGCTTGCTTGCACATGTATTCACCCCACGCACAGACGCATATGAGAGAGAAGAGAGAGGATTAGTTCATGAAAGCTCTGCCCTCACAAATGGGTTAATTCACTCATAGATTAATGGATTAAGAGGTTAATGAGTTATATCGAGACAGAAGCAGTCTCTTGAATGAGCCCACTTGCTGTCAGCCAACTTGGGACTCTACAAAGAGTCTCTGACCACCAAGAATGTCTTCTGGATTTGGTTCCCTGCTTTGGGCTTAACCTCCAAACCTGTAAGAAGTAAACATCTTCATAAATTACTCAGTCTCAGGTATTGTGTTGTGGCAACGGCTCACCGACTCAGAAGGCTTTTGCAATGAGTAAAAGATGATGAAAGTGCATATGTCATGACCCCATTTTGTAGGAACTTGTGGTAAGACTCACTGAGATCCTCTGAACCCTAACTGAGAGCCCTAAACCCTACATTCAACATTGTAGCTGAGATCCAAACACGATTGTAAACGTGGATATAGGGCAAATAAGGTTCTCCCCCCCCCCCCCCCCCCCCCCCCGCCTGGGGCTGATCTTGTAAAGAAGATAGTCCACACTCACATACTATGCCAAGAGTGAGCTAAAGGTCTGAAGGGCTCCTCAGGTGGAGGGACAAAGGAGATGACACTTAAGTTGAGACAAGATGACAAACAGGAGTTAGGCATAGAAAGAATTTTCCAGGTCTTGGGAACAGCTAAGTAGACTTCCTGCCTTTGGTTATTGTAACACATTTCTAGAGACAGGCTTCAAAAAGCTCAGACTTATTGTAGAAAAGTTCTAAAGATCAGAAGTCCACATTAGGCATCACTTGGCTGAAATTAAGCGGCGCAGTTTTGCTTTTATGTGTCACAAAGAAAATTCTGTTTCCAGCTTCTAGAAGCTACCCGCATTCTCTGGCCATGGTCTTCCTTTGTCTTTAAAGCCACAGTCCCATGTTGTCACACTGCCTCCTTCTTTAACATACAGGACACTTGCGATTATATTTAACTCACCAGGTAAATCAGGAGAATGGCAACACTTTGATGTCCAACTTCATCATATTTTCCATTTGGTAACATTTTCACATGTCTGAGGAGAGAGAATGGGCATCTGTGGGGAACCATTGTTTGAACCACTCCTTTCTGCTTGGGAGACAGGAAGAAGCAGTGTTGTAGGGACACAGTAGTGAAATGGAAAATGACAGGGACAGGCCCAGGAGCAACAACAGAGGCCATTACTACTAGATTACCACTGTCATACTCACCAGTAATTGACGTTTTCCAAATATCTGACACCAGCACAGGAGACAGGGCATTCAGGAGCTGGAGTTTCTGACTTTCTTTGATTACTAGTAAATAAGCATTTCAATACCTTATTCTAGTTTCATAGTTGGACATATGACAAAATTTTAACATTCATTATATGCTGTCTCATGTTCTGATTGATAAAAAATCATATCCTAAATGATAAAACATTATAAATGATAAAAATTCATACCAAAAGAAAATTTGAAAAAGTATTAAATTGGATTTTAATTATTGCAAAAAAAATCAGGTAAAAGTCAGAAATAAAATAAAATTATATGTCCTTCCTAAGAAACTTGATAGAGGACCAAACCTGACTTCACAATGTCCTTGTTCAGTTTTGATGCATTATTACATTTTAGGTATATGTTCTTTTTTCCTAATGACAACTGCTTCTATGAAGGCCTAAGGCATTAGACTGGTATGATATGTCCTCTGGGCAAGTGTGCCCTGTTTGCTTGCATGGAAGAGTAGATAGTAAGTAATATTTATTCACCAAAGTCTTGACTCAGTCCTCTGCCCTTTCTTGTCCCTAGAACAGAGATGGTGAATCAGAGGTCTGAGTTTGAGGCCTGCAGGCATGCAGCACTTTTATTATCATTAGCAAGACACTAAATGGCTGTCATGTCAAGGGCAAGACAAATAAAACTCATTTGTGGACAGACTTGAGACTTCCTTCCAAACACCTTGGGGCTGGGGAGCTGGCCCAGTGGATAGAGTGCTCATCATGCAAGTGTGAGTACCTGAGTTTAGATCCCAGAACCCATGAGAAGGTGAACACTACAACGTTAGCATCCGTGACCCTGGTGTACCTAGGAGAAGAGATGCATGCATAGGAGAATTGCCTGGAAGTGTCTGTGCCAGCTAGCTTGTTGAATGAAACAACAAAAAAAAAAACATGTTTCAAAAAAGGTGGAATGTGAGGACCACACCTAATGTTGTCCTGTTACTTCCCCATGTGCTCTGGTATACACTCACCCACAGTCACACACATGACTATCCACACACATAAACACACGCACACACATGAGCACACTACCTCAAACCTGCCACTCAATGTATTTGGAGTATATTAGTCATTGAGATCAATTGATTTTGGGAATTCTGTTACCTTTAAATAGATTAAAAAATAAATATATACACATCTTCACATTTTAAAGAAGTTTGAGTGTTTCTAGTTCTGCTACCAAAAAAAAGCTCTTTTTCCTTTCTTGGCAATCTGATCTGTGGACAGGCTCTGTAGATAAAACAGTTAGCAAAGGGAATAAGCTATGCTGTGAAAGAAAGGAAACACCCTTGATGATTACTAGAAATTTGTTTATATAGATTAGAAAGTAGATTGACATCAGTGGGTACATGTTAACCTCTAGCTTTTTACTCTGGGCTTTGTAGATAACGTAACAACTATCAGCGACTTCCAACTTACTACTAAAAATAATCTATTGAATCACTTTTGAGAAAAGCAGACAGAAAATGTTGAGACAAATTGATCTGCATGAAGAGAAACCAAAGAGCTTTAGACAGGTGACATCCTGGTGAGAAAGCTGGTTGAGGCAGGTCCCAGGGGCAGCGATGGGTGTGTCTTTTGGGTGGGGATTAAACTGGTTAGGTTCTGGGAAGAAGGTTTCCTAATGTCAGAGTAGGTGGGGAAGGCTGACCCACATTCTGGATTTTCCATGTGCAAGATCTTGAACATTTTTTTAGAAGATGTCTAGAGCAGAAATGCTTGCAGGTCCTTCCTTAAACTGTGTTGGGTAGGCAACCCTTTTGACTTTTAGTGTAGCTCTTACTAAATGTAATTTATAACCTTGCATGTGCTGTGTAAATCATAATACTGGACAAAAAGCAAGCCATGGGTTATTTATATAGAGGACCAGCTCCTAGAACATTCAGCAGATTAATTTCACTCCAGTGAGAAGAGGGAAATACATAAAGGGAGCATTTTATGCTAATCAAAGGGCTTTTTTTGAGTTGTTTTCTCATAGTTTAATTGCAGCCTTAGAAAGTTTTTATGATATATGAATCTATATATCATGCATTTGAAAAATGGTCTGAGTTGCTATATTTCAACATTATGTTTTCCATGGTAACTGGACTATATGATGTTAACTTATTTAAAGCTAAGAGTTTGTAGCATGCTAACTGCAACTTAACATTACAAAATGTGGTCCTAGATGCTGGAAGGCACAATTGGGACAAAGCTCTCTGAACAGGTTGAGATTCAACAACTGCTTCCTGCTCATGTATTGAAGGCTCAGAGCTGGACTTCAGCAGAGGTCCATAAGATTTAGCTTTTACATTCAAAGAATTTAAGATAACAAGTTTTGGTATCTAAAGCAACATATATATATATATTAGCAAGTGTGAAATTTAATGATACACTATGGACTTGAACTTGGGGCGAAAAAGTGGTTTCAGAGCAAACTTGAGTATCAATGATGAATGATGAGTAAAATTTAGAAGAGCTTAGGCCTGGTAAAAACATACACTACCAAATATAACAACAGCATCACAACAGGTATTAAGTACCTCCTCCACGCACTGGTTCTTTGTGTATGCTCTCTTTAGAACTTAGATCAACCATGGGAAGAATCATTAGTCCTCTCTTAAAGATGAAACAACTGTGGCTCAAAAATGTCAGAGCTAGTTGGTAGTATAGCCAGGATTCTGTCACATATCTGGCTGGCTCTGAAGACTATATTTGTCACCAGAAAAAAAGCATGAGCTTAGATAATTTCAGTGATGGAATAGTCCACGACTCAAGGTCCCTGGCTAAACCTATAATTTCAGCAAATGTTAAATGTTTTGTGCATCTGTACAGATCTCTGGCTCAACTTTCTATTCCTAGGGCAGAGCATAAACACTCTTAGCCGAGCATAGTACCTGGTAAATAAGGTGTGTTTAACACATGTCCAATTCCCATCTGGGGGAGGGGATCTGGAATTATCCCTTCATCTCTATTTAAAGTCTTCTGCACAGATTCTGGGTCAGTGATCTACCCTTTATTTTTTGTCTTTGCTTCACACCAGAGACAACCCAAAATTCAGCTTTTCATTTTGCCTTTTTTCCTCTTTTACTTATATATTTATTTAAAAGCTGGGTGGTGGTCCCCAGACCTTTGTGCATGCTAGGCAAGCAAGAATTCTAGCACTGAGCTACCTATCCAGCCCCACATCTTTATTTGAAAACCACTGATGATGCCTCCTGGGATGAGGGA
>PVHP010041344.1:0-15471 GCA_004024765.1 Zapus hudsonius | reverse complement strand
GCTCTTGAATAACTTGCTTGAAGACCACGTGAGGGGTAGAGTCTTGACCAGAACCCCCATCCTGACTTTAAGCCTATGTATGCACAGATACAGTGCTCCTTCATCTGAGAGAAGCCAGCATCACTGTAGGCTCTTCCCTTTAGATCCTTAGCCTGGCTTCCTGGAGGAGCATCCAAAGGTCCTATCTGCATTCAGATAGGGGTACCTGGAATAAGACAGAGGACTACAAAGTTTCCTACCTCAAAAGAGAGCCCCCAGGATGTGGGGGCATTTATGGGATGAAGTGGCCACCCATGTAAGCTCCTCTTTGTAAGCAACTTCATAACACAGTCCATAAACATTTCAGAAATACCAACTGCATGCCTCATGCCCCCCCAACCCTGTAAAGCTGTAGTGTTGAGACTGGCAGTGAAGAAATGAAGCTTACCAGGTAAGCTCCAGCTCATGAGCTGCAGTGCCAGGAGCTGAACCTGAATCTGGCATGCCCACCCCTGATCCATGTGCAGAGGCTAGGAAACTGTCCCTCACCGCACCCCAGCCCTGTTCTTTACACTGGCTCCTCTCACCGTGGCCGCTGAGCATAGTCTAGATTTTACTCCAGAATTTGGCTCTATAGCCCTACTTACCTATGAATGCCCAACTTCATGGCTGTATATATAGGTGTGTATGTGTGTGTGCGCGCATTTGTTTATTTGTGTGTAACATATCCTTGAACTGTCGAGGGCCGGGTTTCAAGGGTGAGGCACATGGTAACCCTGATCTGAACCATGTGGGTTGTGGGATGAACCAGAGCTGATGTACACTTTGCTCACGACATGTAAGAACATTGACACACACACCCACAATTCTTCACTCTTGATCCCCAGATCCAGCAAGCTCTGAAAATTAAGTGCTTTGTCATAGCTCTTGTCGGCAGAGTCCCGCTCCAACTGAGGTGAAGCTATTTATAGTCCGTGTGAGGCTATTTTTAGTCTTTATGTATCCTATACTCATGGATTCGCTGCAGAAATTTCAATGTATTTGATTATTGAAAGCTGCTGAAATGTGCACTGTGACCTGTCTGATGTTCAGGAAACTGAAACCTGCATACATCTGCCCCAGTGGTGAGCTCTCTGTGCTTTTTTTTAAACCCCGGGGAAAAAGCCTCTATCCCTAGCCCTTGCCCCAGTGTCTCTCCCCTAGGATTTCTGGGTAATGCCAGCAATGGGGGTCTTCGGGATTTCCAGCCTCACAGCATCCTCCAGGGTGCTCAGCTGTTAGATATTTTAATATTACTTGAGTGAGTAGCCACATCTTTGTCACCAGGCCTGGAATAAGCATCTCTGTACACTGTCACAAAACTCTCCACTGGCTAAATTTCTGCCCCTCCCCCCTTTCAGTGAGTAAACTGGGGCTCCGAGTCTCTTAATATTTTGTCTCAGAACAGAGAAGTGAGAGCCAAGTCTCTTAGTATTCTGTGTCAGAACAGTGAAGTGAGAGGGGCTAGCTGGGGCTCAAACTCTTCCATCCTGCTGTCCCTGGGGAGTTTGAGCACAGGGCAGCTTGTCTCCCCGGAGTTGCATTCAAAGTATGTGAACCGGGTGGGGGTGGGGGTGGGGAAAGAGGGGAGTAAGCAGGTGCAGGCCTAGGTGACTTCCTACACCCTGCACCTCCCAGTATCCCTTTCGTATTCAGCATCCTGCCAGTATCCAGGAGCCTGGCCCCTGTGCCTTCCTCCAGCACTCTTTGAAGCCCCAGGGGCACAGTGAGAGGGAATACTTTTCTTTTTCCAGACCCTCTCAGCTGGTTCTTGGGAACCCTACTGGTAGCCATATTTTCTCACCCTCTGCCGTACCCTCAGGAGCTCCCTTGGATTTAACCAGATGCCCTCAACTTCCTATGACCTCCCAGTCTGGGCTCTTGATCCTGTGGTCACCCAAAGTCCCCTTCTCATATCAGCCCTGTCTCAGAGCCTGTACTCTGAGAAGCACTTCCCCAGGCTGCCTCCCTACCCTCAGCCAGCAGCACCTGACGTGCTGTGGCACGATCCTGGTGTGCAGAAGGCTTTGTCTTATCCCATTCTTGGGTGGTGAGCAGGCTTGGGATGGCTTCCCTCACCGCTGACCCTGAGGACCTACCTACCATAGGCCAGTGCCTGGTGTTCCCTGGGCTTTGTTGGGAGATAGGCCCTCATCTCCTTCTCTCATCCCACTAGGGCCTACCCCTAGGGGATCACAAGGTTTCCTACAGCTGCTGTGAGCTTTAAGATTTTAACTGTGGTTTGTTGTGGAAAACTTGAAGTTGAGAGGCAGAGGCTCTGGGCTTCAGTTTCTGCTTTCTACAGTGCAGGAGGGATATATGTGTTGACAGGTACATGTATGAGTGTATAGATGCAAAAGACGGGTTATCTTCTTGTCCCTTTCCAGGTGGCCTCTTGAAGAGCCCCCAAATGGCCCAAAGCCTGGGTCTTCTCTCATTATTAGGAAATGGATGGGCTCTTTGTGTCCTGTGGTGTTCTCTATTGGACCTCTCCCTGCCTGGTTCTCTCCACATCAGTATGTTGACCTTTGTCCCTGGCTGGGCTTCCCTAGTGTTTATGGTGCTCTGTGATGCTCCTGGCTGTGCGCTTGACACTGAAGATACAGGAATGAGGCAGGCAGGCACAGCCCTGAGCTTTGTGGTGTAGGTATCAGGTGGGAGTGGGATGTTGTGAAAACCAGAAGGAGTTCCTCTTCATGCATGCTGGGAGTGGTTCTCAGAGCACTTGCTGTGTGAGGTGAATCCTAATTGGGGAGGTTTCCAGATGCACCAGGTGGGAAGAGTCTTTTCCACAGAAGGAATCAACCTGCATGTGTGAACTTTAGTACATGAAGTCAAGCACTAGTTACCATGTTCCCTTGGCAATGCTGGGCACTGGTAACTAAGGTATAGGACATGAGCACTACCCCTGAGGACTTTAGCGCACAGAGTGCTGAGCTGCAAAGCTGCTGGCACCAAACAGCAAGGAAGGGACTGGAAACAACCAAAAAGCAGAGTGTGGAGTCAGAGAATGACCCAGAGAGTCCTGGGCACAGCCCAGTGGCCTTGAATGACATTCTGGGGTACAGCCAGTCAGGTCTGCACTGGGAAGATACCCACTGTGGCTTCTAGAAGGATTCTGGGAATGTGCGCTGGGAGTAAATAGAGCAATTTGGAAGCTGTTCCTGCCACCAAGGAGAGCTGAGGAGGACAGAATCTGAGGGGTTGGCCAAAGGGACAGAGTGTGGAGCAAACTAGGGAGGGGCCTCCCAGGCCTAGGACTTGGCTATGGGAGAGAGGAAATCACCTCGGGGTGTAGGTGGATATTAGGGGTCCTGGTACGTGTCCTGGCCTGGTCCCTGGCAGCTGTGCAACTTTGGCTGAATTGTCTGATTTTGCTTGACCCAGAAGGAAGGAATGAAGAGCAATGGTTCACTGGCACTTAATGAAATTTCAGAAAATGCTTGCTTTGTGTGTGCATCCCTGAGAGGAGCCACACCTATCCCAATCCCTGATTCTGGAAACAGGCATACCTGGTGCCCACCTCTGTCCTTCAAGGCCCTGCCTCTCTTTTCTCTCCCTCCTTCCTCTCCTCATTAAATAATTCAGGGTGAGCAGATACCTGCTCTTTTTCTCTTCTCCTCTACCATAGCCTCACAGGCCTGTTCCCCAGCTAGAGTGGGTGTGGGGCTTCAGGATAGGGCACTGTAAACTCAGGCATGTTCTCACCACCAGTGTCCTGGGTGGACTCAATGAGCCCTAGAGCACTTGAGGGCCTTGACAGGTATATAGCATCAGAGGCTATCATCTATGGCATGGGACAGCTCTTAGAAGCCCTGGATCTCCTGCTCCTAGCCTGAGTGAAGTTGGGTCTCTCCAGGGCACTTGTCTGTGGGTGTATTCCATTATCAGGAATGTGCCTTCCTGTGCTCTCCCAAATTCGCCTCTGGAATGCATTCTCAAACACATTCCAAGTGCTGGAGTCTGAGGCTTCCAAGATCTGACCTGCCCAAAGCCTAGCAGAGTGTGAAGCCTCTGCCCTGAGTCCTCATCTGCCTGGTTCTTGTGCAAGGTCAAGGCTGGGCTTCTGTGAACCATCAAGTGCTGGGCTCACTAGATCCTTCGGGGCTAACTTAATGCTGTCTCTCACCCTCTGTCATCTTAGCATCCATCCTAATGAAGGCAGGAGCCCTGATGGTGCTAAATGTGTGAAAAGCCAGACCCCTGGTCACCCCAACTCCTGGCAAGGGCCTGCCAAGGGAAGGCAACTGGGTGTCTTGTGTCCCTTGGGTCATGGAAAGCCTTTTCATCAAAACAGTAGGACCTTCTGGAAGAGGAGGACTGGGAAACTCAGCTCTCTCCTGTTCCAGTATGTTGGGAGGAGCGGTACCCAAGTGCCAGCCTCCTAGAACTGACAGCAACTTCTGGCAGAGAACCTAACTTGGGCCAGGAAGAGGGCCTCCAAGGTGGGCTGCCATCATGGCACAGGTCAAACACCTGCCTGATCAGGTGAGGCCTTTATGGTAAGCCCACCTCAGAACACTCACGCAGTTCTGAATAGAAAACATGGTTTTAAAGCCGGGCATGGTGGCGCACACCTTTAATCCCAGCACTCAGGAGGCAGAGGTAGGAGGATTGCCGTGAGTTCAAGGCAACCCTGAGACTACATAGTGAATTCCAGGTCAGCCTGGACTAGAGCAAGACCCTACCTCGAAAAACCAAAAAAAAAAAATTAAAATTAAAAAAAGAAAAGATGGTTTTCTCCCAGGATGTATGGAGGTGAGATATGGGCCCATGCCCCACCAGGTGTTAGCTCTCCTGCCCAGACCTGTAAACTAAGGTCAGGGTCAGATTGTATACATGTGAGTGGCCAGCTCAGCCCGATGAACTTTTTTCTGACCCACAGCCATGACCTACCACAGCCACTTTGACCTATAGGGCTAGGCCACTCAGAGCTGCCTCACAGAAGCCAGGCATATCAGACTAGGCACTGTTCTAGGAACCACAGTGAGGTTAGCACCGTAGGAGAAAATACCAGAGAGAGGAGGCACCAATGGCAGGCAGAGTGTGAGCACATAACAGCTCTATTCACTAACTGCATTCTCTCTCCTCCTCTTCCTCCTCCTCCTCTTCTTCCTCTTCTTCCTCCTCCTCCTCCTCCTCCTTCTTCTTGCTTTCACCCACACCTTGCAAGTATGTGTGTGTTCATCTTACAGCTATCTTAGAATTTAGGGGACACTTGTTGATAGGACTTTCCAGAAAGCTTCCCCTCCCCCTACAGTCTGATTCTCCTGGTGGAGATGGGCAAGAGGAGAGTGTCTGGAGAGAGCCTGGTAAGGATACTCACTGGATGTGTTGAAAGGATCTTGACTGGAAGTTGAACAGAGGATCCCCTAACTTGCACTGCCCTCGGAGTGGTCCAGAAATATGGGTTTTGGAGCCCAATCTGCTGATGTGAGACTAATTTACAAATAGGCCTGCAGAGTGGAACGCTGTGTACACAGGAGCCTGCTGTTCTTACAAAGCTGCATCAAGATGTCGCCAAGCCAGGTGTTATTTTAGTCCCAAGTATTGTTTCTGTTTAGCACCCAGCCTGCACGGTGCTGTGCACAACGGGTGGCATTTGCTGCCTCTGAATGAGAGACTTCATTGAGGTGGTTCCAGGCCCCACAGCAACTCCCTCAGACTTGCAGACAGTGCCGGCATGTCATGAATAGTGGTGCATATAGAACAGAGCACATCAGGTCACCATGCACCTGCCCTCTGCCCCTTCCAGAACCACGTCTTATGAGACTGTGGGCAGACTGGAAGAGTTCAGGATGATTATACAGGGAAAACCACATAACTGAGAATTCTTCAACATGTTTTGACCTTAAAGTAGAGAAAGTGTATCTTTCTACCCATTAGGAAAATTCCTTTGCTAAGCCAGTGGGCAACATGCAGAAACTCAAAAGATATATCAGCCAGGCATGGTGGCATACACCTTTAATCCCAGCATTTGGGAGGCAGAGGTAGGAGGATCACTGTGAGTTAGAGGCCAGCCTGAGACTACATAGTGAATTCCAGGTCAGCCTGGGCTAGAGGGAGACCCTACCTTAAAAAAAAAAAAAAAAAGATATCCTACATTAGTGAGTTTTCTCCTTGTGAGTAACAGAAATCCCACCTGAGCAGGCTCAGGCACAAAGGGGACCCAATTGGAAGGGTTAAGTCATACAGGAAGGAGTACAGCCAGCCTCCACCTTGGCGGGGGGCTCAGAGTCCTCCTAAACTGCAGAAGGATGTGGCTGTTGACAGCTTCCTGGCCTTGGCCTCCAGTGAGGGACTCACCAGCATCTCTTTGACCCAAAGTTTGTGGGTTTTTTTAAGCCCCTGGAAAGTTTAAAGTAGGGGTGAGATCTCAGTTGCAGATAGAGGACATAGCTCTCTCTGCTTCTCTTCCTGTCCTGCATCCTTTACTATGACAGATGGTGCTGAAACTCATGTCCATGTAGGCAGAGGTGCCCCTAGAACACCAGGAGCCAGAGGAAGTCCTAGGAAGATGGAGTGAGAAAAAAAATTTTTTTTTGTGGTGCTGAGGACTGAACCCAGTGTCTTGTGCTTGCTAGGCAAGCGCTCATTCACTGAGCTAAATCCCCAACCCCCAAGAATTTTAACTACAGTGTTTATAATGAATGACAGTGCGTTATTACTATTCAGTCTATTGACTGAAAACCTATAGGAGGAATAGAGATCACTATATTCCTGACTTCAGTTATGTAGAGACAAGTGAGACTAAGTATTATTGAACTTGGCTTTCAATTCAAGAAACTCAAAAAATAACCCATTCTTGAGGCTGGGAGATGGCTTTGTGGTTAAACTTATTTGCTTGCAAAGCCTGTTAGCCTGAGTTAAATTCCTCAGTATCCAAATAAAATCAGATGCATAAAGTGGTTCATAAGCAAGAGATATACCCATTTATTCTCTCTCTCTCTCTCTCTCTCTCTGCTCACAAATAACTAAATAAAATATTTTAGGGCTGAAAAGACAGTTCAGTGGTTAAGGCACTTGCCTGAAAAGTCTAATGGCCCAGGTTTGATCTCCAGTACCCACATGAAGCCAGGTGCACAAAGTGGCGCATGCATCTGGACTTCATTTGCAGCAGCTGGAGGCCCTGGTGCACCCATTCTCTCTGTCTCTCTGTTTCTCTCTGCTTTCAAACAAATACATTAAATACATTTTTAAGAATAATACATTCAGCCAGGCGTGGTGGTGCAAGCTTTTAATCTCAGCACTCAGGAGGCCGAGGTAGGAAGACTGCTGTGAGTTGGAGGCAACCCAGAGTGAATTCCAGGTCAGCCTGAGCTAGAGGAAGATCCTACCTCAAAACAAAACAACAGCAGCAACAACAACAAAAAAAAATTAAAAGAAAGTAAAGAGATATCACTTAAAACAAAGTTACAAAACTAAGTTGCATTTATCAGTAATGCCAAAATCTAGTCCTTTGACAAGATTAAAAAAGAGATCAAGGGGCTTTACCCCCTCTTGCCTCCCTTATGGCAGGAGCTCTCTGTACTTCCGTCTCTTTCCTTCTCTTAATTTAATAAAGTCTCTCTAAATCTTACAAAAGAAGAAAAAAAGAAAAGAGATCATGTTTTAGAAGTCTAAATTTTATTTTTAAAATATTTTTAATTTATCTGAGAGAGAGAGATAGTGAGTATGGGCACACCAGGGCCTCCTGCCATTGCAAAGGAACTCCAGACACATGCAAAACTTTGTGCATCTGGAGCTATGTGGGTACTGGGGAATTGAACCAGGGCTGTTGGGTTTTGCAAGCAAGTGCCTTTAACAACTAAGCCATCTCTCCATCCCTAGAAGTCTCAACTTTTAAAAACAAGACAGAAGACACTAATAGAAAGATAGCTAAAAAGAGGAATAGCATATACAGTATTTTGTCAATAAGTTGGAAAACCTAAGGGAAATGGATGATTTGATTTGATGATTTTTGTTTGTTTTTTTTTTGAGGTAGGGTCTCCTCTCACTATGTAGTCTCAGGCTGGCCTGGAACTCACAGTGATCCTACCTCTGCCTCCTGAATGCAGGGACTAAAGGCGTGTGCCACCATGCCCGGCTCCCTGATTTGATTTTTTTATTCAAGATCTCACTATGTAACCCAAACTGGCTTCAAACTCACAAACGTCCTGCCTCAGCCTCCCAAGTACTGAGATTATAGGTAAGCACCGCCACATCCAGCTATGAACTACATTATTTTTCTAGTAAATTCAAATAACTTAGATTGGCTCATTTGGGATGACATATTTGCCCCTAGAAAAGAGTAACATTTTTCAGACTTTCAAGAAGTAGATAATTCTTATGTTTCAAAGCCTACAAAGTGTGGATACATCTCATCTTATAAGGAACCCTGGAATCAAAATCAGAGAAGAATAATTCAATAACTCAACAAAATTATAGACCAATTAACTTTTTGAAAAAAATAATAAATGTTGGTAAGTGTAATTCATCCAGATATTATAAGAGTCTCATGTTCTACCAACTGAGCTAGCTGGGTACCTCATCCAGATATTATAAGAGTGAAAGACATGATAAATAGTAGAATTAGAAATATTTTTATTAAAATTTATTGAATGTTTTTGAATGGCCAAGCTGTCAATGTTAAGGGTGTTCTCTTATAACAAGTAAGTGGATGGCCCTTGCCTGCCACTCATGGGCCTGGGAGAGCCATGTCTGGCTGCCCTTCCCCACAAACCATCTCGTTGTGTCAGGCCAGGTTCCTAAGTCTAATGGACATCTTAACCAATGGCAGCTGTCCTTATAAGAAGGCCACGTGCAGACTGGTTACAGAGACGAAGAAAAATTGCTCGGTGACAAGAGAAGCATAGTTAGATTGATGAAGTTGCCAGCCAATGATGGCCAAAGGTTCCAGACCACCACCACCATGAGCCAGGAGAGCGGTGTGAACACATTCTCCCTCAAGACTTTCTCAAGGAATCGGCCTACTGGCACTTGGATGTCAGACTTTTGGCCTCCACTACTATGAATGAAGTCTCCCCGGTTTGTGGTACATTATAGTGATAGCCACAGGAAATGATTATAGCGGAAGAGAGCAGAAAAGAATGTCAAGCTCACACTACCATGTAGTACAAAACAAGCTTAGAATTCAGAGTCATTTCATGCGGCATGTGACAAAGCAGATAGAAGTCCTCTCTGGAAAAGCAGGCCCTTGCTTGTCACCAAAGATTTTCAGTACCATAGGAAATGAGCAGTTCTAGGCTAGGAATGTAACTCAGTGGGGGAATGCTTGCTTAACATGCACCACAAAAATGCAGAAACAAGCTGGTTAGGAGGCTACTGACAGCATCAGCCAGACAAGCCGCCTGCCGCAGAAATCCCTCTGAGTACTTGGGATTCCGCAGCATTGGATCTGAGCTGGGAAAGCAAGCAGGCTCAATGCAGCGAAGACCAAGTTGGAAATCAGCGCAGGAAATAAAAGCTCTAAAGAATGATGAGGCAGAATTACAGACATTTATAATAGGAGAGAAGCTGAAACTGAAGAAGGGGTTGGTACGGGGGAGTCAGATGTGAAGAATGCCTGCGGAATGCGACAGTGGACAGAGGAAGCGGCAGAGAGGATCAGGGGATTTGCATGGCAGGAAGAAGAAGAAGAGAGAAAAAGTCCATGTAAGTAGCCGGGCGTGGTGGTGCACGCCTTTAATCCCAGCACTTGGGAGGCAGAGGTAGGAGGATCACCGTGAGTTCAAGGCCACCCTGAGACTACATAGTGAATTCCAGGTCAGCCTGGGCTAGAGTGAGACCCTACCTCGAAAAACCAAAAAAAAAAAAAAAGTCCATGTGAGAGTCAGCTCTCCAAAAATGGCTGATGCTTCTCTAGGGTCCTGGGCTTGGAACTGGATCCCAGCCCAACCCCCAGAGTGACAAAAACTGGGTGCCAAGCCCCTTGCTTTGACACCTTACCTCCTTAGTCAGTTCTTCCTGCTCGAGGGTTAGTGAGGAACACTTCCTGAAGACTGAGCAATCCTCAAGCTAGGAAGGGTGTCTGTGATGATGAGGGGGCCTTGAGAATATTGAAGCTGTTTCCCCAATTCAAAGGAAAGCCATTGTCCATGAGAAGGGCACGTAAGTCAGGGAGTGTACAGCCTGTGCAGCTGATCTCGGAGACTCAGCTAGCTTCCATGCCTTCCTTCCCAGCTGTCACTCATGGGGTTTTCCAGGTTTGACTGGGATTATTTTTCCTTTTTGTTTTCTTTCCTCCCTGGAGAGGGATGGCATCCATCATCCACAGGGGCGGGGGGGGGGGGGGTTATGGGGCGATGAAAGGAGGCTAATAGCTCTGTAAAGCAGAACCAGTTACCTGGGAAATTTTCCAGACATGCTATGCTCCTGGCAGCTCTGGAAGGCCATGGCGCTCATGGGGATAGGAAGCGAGGCCAAAGTGAAGGTGTTCAGACACGTGAGTGTGCCCACCCTGCCTTCCCTAGAGATTATGGCTGGGCGGTTTTTGTCCTCCGTGGGCTGTGAAGATCCAGATTTACCTTTTGCTACCTCTGGAGGTGGGCATTTGGATGCCATTACTGATGACCTGAGATGCTTGGGACCCTTGCTGAACCCAAGATTGTAGTTGGTCAGGTTGGGCAATGTATGTCCTAGTACTACTCTGGCCTCACCAAATGACTCAGCCCCCTGCGCCTTCCTCTTCCCACCTTGCCTTGATGTTCCGAAGCATCCAGTGTCTGAGATGCATGGTGTGTGTCTACAAGGGTGTTCATTATTCTAAGGGTGTTTCACTGCCTGGCATTGCTGGATTTCACTTGGAGCCAAGCAGGCATCTCCCAACCCACCCCATTGGAAGGGGCTGAGGTGGCCCCAGCTCCCCTCTCCCAGGCAACGCAGCCTCCAGCTGCTGTCTGTGTTGTTCATGCCTCTGCACACGCCCTTGGGGAAAGCAAGTCTGTCCCCCTGAAAAGTCTGAGTCACAGATGCTGTCAGGAAGCAGGGACCCGGCAGGCAGGGAGGCTGCACTATTCTTAGAGACTTACAGTTGCTCCAAGGAACCGCTAAGGGAGCAGCTTGGGATTAACACTTCAGCTGTTTGGGAATGATATCTGCCTGGAGACGGAGTTGGGAGCATTTGCCAGGCAGCTCTTCTTGGACACCTACTAAGTGCTGCCAGCGCCTGCTGGGTGGAGGACAAGTACTTCGTCCTTTTCATTTGCTCCTCTGGCTGCCGGGGTTATAACCACCCATGAGCTAGGCAAGGTAGGGAAACCTGTCGCCCCACTGGGTGGAAGAGAGGCAGTCTCCAAGTTCAGGGTGACTGCGGCTATGGGATAGACCACGTGGAAGAGGGAGAGCCACTCTTTAGGGGGACAGGGAAAATGGGACTGAGTAGCCGTGCTAAGACCCAGGGCACTGGTGGGTGCTTCTGGATTCCAGAAAGGCAGCAGCCAGTGAGCAGCACACAGAGGTGGGCTGGAGGCAGGCAGGCAGGGCTGCACAGTCTTAAGGGCAAGAAGTTGGAAGGTAGAAGTAATTATGCTGACTGTGCACAATGCCCTGTAGTCAAGGGAAAGGGAGCCTGGCTGGGTCTGCCTAGGGCTGAGGAAGGAGGAGGCTGGGAAGAGGGGCTGTCTAATCGAAGCAGTCCCCAGGACCTGCATATTATGAAACCTACCACGGATCTCCACTTTGGCCACTGACCAAGCTTTTGTTTATAATTGTAGTAAAACATATATAACCTGTAATTTAGTTTGTTGGCCATGCTCATGGGCCCAGTTCTGTGGCATTAAGAACAGCCACATGGTGAGAGACATCACCACTATGCGTCTCCAGAGGTCATCTTCCCAAGCCAAGACCCTGTCCATTAATGCCTCACTCCCTATCCCGCCCTTCTGCACTGTCTCTGCAGACGTGACTGCTCCAGACAGCTCAATAGTATTCGTCCTTTTGGGACTTGCTGTTTTCACATCAGGGCTTCTCCGTGTGGTAACATATGTTAGTACTTCCTTCCCTTTGAAGGGTGCGTTGATGACTTAGATGCTGTCTTCCCAGTACCCATCACAGAACCTGGCTCCTGGTAGGTGTCCCATGAACATTTGCTAGAGGTTGGAGTTCAGACTGGCTGAGTGAGATACAGGACTCTTGAGGGGTCAATCATGTTGAGACCAGATGATAAAAGGCTTCATTTTCCAACCTATGGAGCTTTGTTTTTCAGACTGACCTGGGGGCTGTAATAAACATTCTTTAGTTCCTGACTTGGTGGTAGAGCGTGCACTGAGGAACCTATATTTAGAAAGAGGCACCAACCTTCACTTATTTATACTTTAAAATTTTTTATTTTAATTTATGTATTTGCAACCAGAGAGATAGAAGAAAGACACACACAGAGAGAGAATGGGCACACCAGAGCCTCCAGCTACTGCAAACAAACTCTTTTGCATCTGGCTTTACATAGATACTGGGGAATTGAACCCGTGTCTTTAGGCTTTGCAGGCAAGCAATTTAACCACTGAGACATCTCTCCAGTCCCTATTTATTTTTTTTTAACTAAAAAGATTTTAGGACTGGAGAGATGGCTTAGGGGTTAAGGTGTTTGCCTGTAGACAAGGACCCAAGTTCGATTCCCTAGGAACCATATAAAGCCAGATGCACAAGATGGCACATATGTCAGGAGTTTCTTTGCAGTGGCTCGAAGCCCTGGCATGCCCATTCTCTCTCTCTCTCTCTCTCTCTCTCTCTCTCTCTCTCTCTCTCTCTCTCTCTCTCTCTCTCTCTCTCTCTCTCTCTCTCTCTCTCTCGTTCTCTCTCGCTCTCTCGCTCTCTCTCTCGCTCCCTTCTCTCTCACATACACACGCATTCTCTCAAATTCAATAAATAAATAATTTTTTAGAAAGAATTTAGGGTTAGGGAGATGGTTCAGTGTTAAAGGCACTTGCTTGCAAAGCCTGATGGTCCAGGTTCTATTTTCTAGTATCTGCCTAAAGCCAAATGCGCAAAGTGGTGCATGCATTTGGAGTTCATTTGCAGTGGCAAAGAGGCCCTGGCATTCCATTCCATGTTCTCTATTTCTCTTTCTCCCCCCCCCCCATAAAAATATCTTAAAAATAAAAAAAAAATTTTTTTTTTTTTTGTTTTTTCGAGGTAGGGTCTCACTCTAGCCCAGGCTGACCTGGAATTCACTATGTAGTCTCAGGCTGGCCTTGAACTCATGGCGATCCTCCTACCTCTGCCTCCTGAGTGCTGGGATTAAAGGCATGTGCCACCACGCCCGGCTTCAAAATAAAAATATTTTTAAACATTCATAAGGTTTAAAAGAATAAAGTATCTGTCAAAATAAGAGGCAAAGAAAGCAGAGAGAACAAACTCCTTAATGAAGAAGAGATTCATTCCAAAGCTGGAAAATCTGTTATCCCAGTGGGAACTTGACTTTATTGTTATTTATTTATTTTTGTTTATTTGCAAGCAGAGAGAGATAGAAGAGAATGGGCGCACCAGGGCCTCCATTATCCGCAAATGGATTCCAGGTGCATGTACCACATTGTGCATCTGGCTCTATCTATGTGGTACTGGGGAATGGAATTTGGGTCGTTAGGCTCTGCAGGCAAGAAGAGGCCTTAACGGCTAAGCCATCTTTCAGGCCCTTGACTTTAAAAAATTTTTTTTTTTTTTACTTGCAAGCAGAGAGAGAATAGGCATGCCAGGGCCTCCTGCCACTGTAAATGAGCTCCAGATGTATGTTCCACTTTATGCATCTGGCTTTATATGGGATACTGGGGAATTTAACCTAGGCTTTCAGGCTTTGCAAGTACATGTCTTTAGCCACTGAGCTATCTCTTCAGCCCCTGGACTTTCATTAAATAAGGGACGCCTACCCATCCAGAGTCCGTGATTGGTCAGCTTAAATGAAGATGAAGGTACTGGTTGCTCCATGATGCATCTAGTACTGCAGGTCCCAGGAAGCCCGCCAAGCCAGCCCACCCGTGGGAAACGTTCACTAAGACCAGGAACAAGAAGAAAGTAGGAAACTGGGTGTGGTGGTGCACGCCTTTAATCCCAGCACTCGGGAGGCAGAGGTAGAAGGATTGCTGTGAGTTCAAGGCCACCCTGAGACTACAGAGTGAATTCCAGGTCAGCCTGGACTAAAGCAAGACCCTACCTCAAAAAAACAAAAAGAAAAGAAGAAAGTAGGGCCAACTTCTTTTTCATCTTGGGTTAGAATATAGCCACCTACTGTAGTAGACTCAGGTATTTAGAGAGGGGCAGACGGAGAGAGAGAGAATAGCACACCAGGGCCTCTAGCCTCTGCAAATGAACTCCAGATACATGCGCCTTCTTGTGCATCTGGCTTTATATGGGCACTGGGGAATCGAACCCTGATCCTGCATTGCAGGCAAACGCCTTAACTGCTAAGCCATCTCTTTAGCCCAGGTGTTTTATTAAAGCTTGCAACTTGGATTTCCAGCCACCTGGCTGGAAGAGGTGTCACTGGGGGTGGATCCTGGGGTCCAGTCTAAGGTGTTTGGAGTTGGATCAGATTTCCAGCCTAAAGGTATGCAGAGTGGTCTGAGCTCTGCCTGGGTCCCTACTGTGTGTCTCTGTGTGCTTGCTTGTGGTGCTGGCTGTTTAGTTGTGTCTCTGCTTGGGTCTGCGAAAGGGGGTCAGCTTCTTTTGCCATCCATGGAACCTTCCCTAGATATGTAGGCTTCAAATAGATCCCTATCTCATAAACTGTGCCTGGTTTAGATGTTCATCCCAGCAACATGGAGCTGATGGCCCTTTTTCCCTATCTATCTGCCTAGCCAAGAAAACTCTTATCTCCTATAGAATTTCAGTCCCTTCCCTTTAGAAGCCATCCTAACTGCTCTTAGGAAAACATATGCCCTTAGAAGGAGGGGGAGGGTTACTGCTCTCACTCTTTCCTGCTGATAAGGGATGATGTGAGGCCAGAGCAGTCAGGGTTCCTGTGGAGGGAGGGCTACCCAAGAGCCCATGGCAGAACATTCTGGTCTGATGGTAGGCTTTTGGGTACTGTAGTGTCTGTAGTTTCGGCATTTGGAAACACACATGACAGAATATGACAGAATATTGGTAACATCCTCGTAAAAGATTGAAGTCATGAGATGTTTAATATTGTGAGGGAAGGATGAGATCATTTTAGCCATATTAGAAGTGGCAAGGGATCAGCTTATTAAGACAGCATGAAATTGAGATTGTAGAAATTGGAAAGATAGCCGGGTGTGGTGGCACACGCCTTTAATCCCAGCACTCAGGAGGCAGAGGTAGGAGGATCACCATGTGTTCAAGGCCCCCCTGAGACTACACAGTGAATTCCAGGTCAGCCTGGGCTAGAGTGAGACCCTACCTTGAAAAATCAAAAAAAAGAAAAAGAAAGAAATTGGAAAGATAATGGCCAGGGCTGTGCCAAAGTATGGTGCCACCAGGTCTGGGTAGGCCTGCTCATTC
>PVHP010041343.1:0-15474 GCA_004024765.1 Zapus hudsonius | reverse complement strand
ATGGAAATCCTTTCACGAACAGAGCTCTCGTCTTGGACAATGCCTAGCCCACAGGCAGCACAAAGCAGCTCTCTAAGCTCAAAGGCGAGGGCCACACAGACAGCTGCCAGGCTGCAGAGAACACAGGTGAGGTGCTTCTGGAAGAGAAAGGGGGCGTAGGCAGTTCCTTCATGGCAAGATGCCTGTCACACATAGCAGCCTCTCAATTCCTGAGCTCATTCAGCCGAAGGGGCCTGTGAGCTTAGCTCCTGAAGCTGATACCGCTCAGTTTCCCAGCCCCCATTATTTCTATCCCTCCCAATCATCATTCTTGTCCTTCCATTGTCTCCTTACTGCAAATGTGACAGGCTTGGGGAAGAGCCAGGCCATCCCCCAAGCCAGGTTCAAGTAGGTGGAATGAAGTCCGAGAGGGGCTCAAACTGGACCAAGTGCTAGTGAGGTGAAAGCGGGTCCAAGACTTAAGGTATTCTAGAGAAAACCAGGGGCATGGTGGAAACCCCAAGGGAGAAACGGTTCTGTGCTCTGAGGAATGCACTCTGATACCAAGCCATGCTCCTCGGAGCTAGAGGGAAGCCTTTCCTGAAGCAATAAGCTCTGGAAAAAAATTAATGGGCTTGTATTTAGTGTTTACAGAACTGGAGCAAAAAAAGGGTGAGAAGGATCCCTGCCTGTGCCAATTCTGAAGGTTACAGAGGAGCACCAGCTCCACGGCTGGCAAGACTCACAGAAAGGCCAACAGAGAGAGGTGAGCCACACACAAACTGGGTGACGGAAGACCTAACCACCGCCACCCTCATGTGCCCATATGCCAAGGCTGGGGTCAATCAAGCCTAAACCAGACCATCACCTGAGCCCCACGGGTGAAGAATGATGAGTTTGCCATCACAGACTTCGCCTGTCAATTTTCTGCTTTCCAATAGCTACAAATAGACCCAGAACTTCTACCCCACCCCACAAGCATCCTTAAGTCATGAAATTCAGCCTGATAAAACCTTTTTTCGTGGCCACTGATCCCCTCCAGGTGAAGAGCTCCTCCAGTGACACCTACAGACCTGTCATTAGCCTTGATCCATCTTTAGGTACAGTATCCATGGCTAGAGCTGGGGACCCACCCACAGTGCCCCTGGACATGGCGTCATGGTTTGATCCAGGTGCCCCACACAAATGAATGTGTTCTGATTGATTGATCCTCAGCTGATGGCAGTTTGGGTTTTACAACCTCGATGAAGGTGTATTGTTGGGGGCGGGCTTATGGGGTTATAAGCCAGCTTCCCCTTGCCAGTATTTGGCACACCTTCCTGCCGCTGTTTGCAGTGCTGTGGCGGAGGTGATGTCCACCCTCTGCTCATGCCATCGTTTTCCCTGCCAGGATGGAGTCTCCCCTCGAGTCCGTAAGCCGAATAAACCCTTTCCTCAACAAGCTGCTTTTGTTTGGGTTTTTCTGCACAGCAACTAGAATGCTGACTGCAACACATGGCCTCAGGCCTCTTACTTATGGGCACTCAAGGATACTGCCTAGGCTCCTGTCCTAACCCAAGCTAGGGATACCCAGGAGCCCGAAGACTTGAGAGAATAACTCACAGAAGAAGCTGGCCTGTGGGTGTTCAGTGATGGCCTCGCAGCCCAGAGGGAAGTAAGCATGGCGTTAGTGGGCAGCCAAGTCTCCCCAGGCTGAGAAATACAGACCAGACAACCAGCAAGTTCATGCTGAGGAACTAAGCCCAAGTCATGCCGGCTGCTAGGTCGAGACCCAGTGCTGCTACAAAAGTCTAGCCAGAGAGCCAGCCCTGCTGTCCGTTAGTGGGAGCTAAACAGGTCAGGTTGGATCCAGTCTAGGGAGAAAGTATGATGATCCATGGGAGAATGCATCAGCTCTTGTTATTAACCTTTTATTGAGAGCTTCCACGGTTATAGACCGTAAAACATTATGATTCCCTCCCCACCCCCTCATATCTCCTCCCCCTGTCAATTAGTCTCTGTTTTGTTTCGTGTCATCATCTTTTCCTCCCATTATGTGTAGGTATCATCAGGCCCTGTGAAGTCATGAATATCAAGGCCATTTTGTGTCTAGAAGTTTGTGTCGTAAGCAGTCCTCCCCTTCCTTTGGCTCTTACAATCTTTCTGCCACCTCTTCCTTCAACAATAGACCCTGAGCCTCGGGAAGTGGGACAGAGATGTCCCAGTGCTGAACACGCCACTGTCACTTCTTCTCAGCTCTGTGGTGTCTTTTGAGTTATCCCAGTGGTCACTGCCATCTGAAAAAGAGAAGCTTCCCTAGCCAAAAGTGAGAGTAGCATTATTATATGAGTATGCTCATTTTTTAAAAAGGGGCTTATAAGGCAGTTTGGTGGGCATAATATATGCGTTTAGCCAGACAACAGCAGGTGTTACTCCCCTAGGGTTCATGACCTCCCCCACCATAGGCTTTTTTCTAGGTCTTCGGTAGCAGGCATAGATTCCTTCCTATGGAGCGCCCAGTCCAATTAGAGTTCCCCCCACAATAGATGTGCCACTATTGTACCCCTTGGCCCATTTGGCCAGGCTGGCTAGTCTTCAGGTTTACAAGGTCCACGGCTGTTCACCACCATGGATGACTTCTCTCTCCCATAGAGCTGCAGGCAGCCATAGCTTTTTCCAGCTTTCTGTCAACTGGTTAACAGGAAGGAGGTTTCCAGCACAGCTCTAGCTTGATTTCTCAGTGACCTACAGCCCAAGCATATGTGGTCTTCATCAGTAGGGTCTTACCATTTAATTATGGTGAGCAACCAAGAGCCTTGACAATGGTCTGTAATGTTTTGGGGGCCTCAGGAACCTCCCTGGCTAACAACTCACTGGAAGGTATCCCATCCCTGGCACTGAAGATTTTTAGTAACACTCTATGGCTACTTGGTGTGCATTAGCTCTTGACACCCAGCAGCCTCCCTTAGTGCCTCACGGAAGGGGCCAGGAACCGTGTGGGAGCAAATGTTTAGCCCCTCATGGGTATCAAGGAAGAGGAGAGAAAGGAAAAGGAGGAGGAAGAGAGGAGGAGGAGGAAGGGAGGGGGAGGACGGAGGGAGGAGGAGGGAGAAGAGGAAGAAGAAGAGGAGGAGGAGGAGGGTAGGAGGAAGAGGAGGAAGAAGACGAGGAGGAGGAAAGAGAAATTGGGTCATCTATAGCCAATGTTCTGTTTAAAATGAAGATGGCAGACCCCTAGCTACATGTCCATACAAAGACACACAAAACATCTTCAGGCATAATGCAGAGCCATCTTTAAAAACTCTATGAACGGGCTGGAAAGATGGCTTAGCAGTTAAGGTGCTTGCCTGCAAAGCAGAAGGATCCAAGTTCAATTCCCCAGTACCCACATAAAGTCAGATGCTGCACAAGGTGGCACTTGTCTGCAGTTTGTTACCAGTGGCTGGAGTCCCTGGTGTGTACCCATTCTCTCTCTCTGTCTGCCTCTCTCTCTCTCTCTCTCTCTCTCTCTCTCTCTCTCTCTCTCTCTCTCTCTCTCTCATGAACAAATAAAAATTTTTTTTTGGTTTTTCAAGGTAGGGTCTCACTCTAGGCCAGGCTGACCTGGAAATCACTGTAGTCTCAGGGTGGCCTTGAACTCAGGGTGATCCTCCTACCTCTGCCTCCCAAATGCTGGGATTAAAGGCGTGCGCCACCATGCCCGGCCATAAATAAAATATTTTTTTAAAAACTCTGTGAAGGCCAGGAATGGTGGTGTACGCCTTTAATCCTATCACTTGGGAGGCAGAGGTAGGAGGAGCACCATGAGCTCGAGACCACCCTGAGACTACATAGCGAATTCCAGGTCAGCCTTGACTAGAGTGAGATTCTACCTTAAAAAAAAAAACTCCTTGAAGTCAGATATGGTCCCACAGGTATGTGAATGTGAGGGGACAGACGATGCACGTGCTCAGGAGCATGCTTGAGATTCACCAAGACCCATGGACATGGACAAAGGCACACAGGTCTGTAGTGCCCACAGACAGAGGCACAAACACCCAGAAGCTCCTGTGTGCATGCCCTTCCAGCACATAGGCACGCAAGTGCTAACCACGAGGGAGTTGCCTGGGTGAGAGATCACCAGTGAAAGCCTAGAACACCGACTGGTAGCACTGCAGCCCAGCACTGGAGGGGCGCTTGCCTCTCCAAGCTCCACATCAGAGAGCGGGACCCGCCTCCTCCCCTCCTCCCCTCCATCCCTCCTTCGCTCCTCGAGGCCCACTGCCACAGGGCTGGGCTGGAAAGTGTGCTAGGAAGCCAGCTAGGTACTAGGAGGTACTAGGCTTTCTGGCAGGTCCTAGAAGCCCCTTCCCAGTGGGCAAGGCTGACTTTGACCCCTGCTGGAAGTCTATCAGTGAAGACCATACCTGTCCCTCCATCCAGCAGCTGCCTATACACTGCGAGTCCATCAAGGTCATCAACATCTGGCCACGAGGCACCAGACATGTCAGTGGAAAGAACAGCATTTGGGCAAATAGGGATATGTATATAGCACTATGGAGGGTGGAGGCTCTGAACTCCTGAAGGGAGGCATTTTAGATTCAAAGAGATCCGAGATGCACCTGAGAGGTTTATATCCAAAGGTCCAGCAATAGCCTTTTCTGCTTATTGTGTTTGGGGGGTGGGCAGGGGCTACTGTGGGCTACCATCCATTGGCCTCCCAGGAGGGTGTGTGGCTGCTCTCACAGGAACAGGCCTGGGAAAAGGTGCTGAACAAAGTGCCTGCATCCAGGAGGCTGGAGGAGAGTCCACACACACTGAGCCCGCCAGGATCTCTTGGGTCCCAAAGCCAGGGTGGATAGAGCGGCCCCAGAGAACTTGAGGTGGCCACTGTTCCAGCAGCCAGACTCCAATGCTTCTGACAGTCCCAGAGGGCCCACTCCCAGACACCAGCCTCTACACCCCGCACAATACAGGTGGCTGGGTACCCAGCGTCCTCCAACAGCGGAGGCTACTCCTTCCCCACTCATATGGGTACTAACCTGTCCAAAGACAATGGCACCCAGCCCAGCACTACCCTTCCTGAGTGACTGCCTGTACTCCACGTGCTTCTGCCAACTGCGTCCTCCATGATCTGTGCTGTGGGGTTGATGGCAACATGACTGTTACCTATGCGATACTGACAGTGCCCAAGATGAAGACAGTGACCAACGTGCTTGCCCCGAATTTGGCCACTGCCATGGGCTCTTTTGCGCTGGTGCTGCCAATATTGCCGAGCACATGGCCCAGGGCTGGCCCTTCGGGGAGCCACTCTGCAAGCTGGTACTGGTCATCGACCACTACATCTTCTCCAGCATCTACTTCCTGTCTGTAATGAGTGTGGGCCGCTACCAGGCACACCCAGCAAAGGTCACCGGCCCGTGTGTCTGGCTGGGTGTCACCACCATGGTTTTGCCTTTTTTTCTCCTTGCCCACGTCTACAGCCATGAGCTGTAGGCTGAACTTCCCGAGACCTGAACAGGTCTGGTTCCAGGCCAGCCGCATCGACATGTTAGTGCTGGGCTTCGTGGTGCCATGTGACCGCTTGTGTCCTCTACGTGGACCTGCCGTGCAGGCTACGAGCCATGCAGCTCCATTCTGGTGCCAAGACTCTGGGCAGAGCCAAGCAGAAAGTGAATGTTCTGGTCCTTGCAGAGTTCACTGTGTGCCACCTCGGATGGACACCCTTCCACCTAGCCTCTGGGGTGGCCCTGACAACAGACATGCCCCAGACATCCCTGGTCATCAGCACCTCCGATGCCATCACCAGCCTCAGCTATGCCAACTCTTGCCTCAACCCCTTCCTGTATGTCTTCCTAGACAACAATTTATGCAAGAATTTCCACACTACAGTATTGTGTCAGGAGACCTGAATGCCCCTATCATTCCTCCCCACAAAAAACAGCAACTGTCCTGGCCAGGGGACATCCTGTCTCTTATCTGTGTTTTCCACACAGGCAGATACAGACCCTGAAAAGACAACCACAACATTCCCTTTCTATAGCTCTGCCACCTGTACAGCAACAGGATAAGGAGAATAGGAGAATAGCAATAGGATATCAGCTCCTGACAACAAAGACCCTGAACCACCAGAGGACAGACAGATGGACACCCCCTTGAACAATCTCTTCTGCATCCTGGGAAGGCAGAACTGAAAGGTGTCAAAACTATGGGCACTTCAACAGTAAGGCCGAGTGTTGCTGTGACTTGTGACTCCGACACCACCAAGGTACCTCGTGACATATTGCTGTCCCCCTATCCACCATATTTCCAGCTTGCTAAGGCGCCTGGGCCCTCATCTGAGTCAGACAATGCAAGCCTGGTTTGCTAAACATGCCTCCAGTCACCCCTGGATAATTTAAATGTCATCTACCTAGTGACTTCCCCAGCCAAGTCGCCTATTACTATGTAACAAAAATTAGAAGTTGTGAAATAAATGCTTTAGTGCTGAGAATCCAAAACTGAGGAGTGGCTTACTCAGGGGCTCTGGCTCAGCCTCTCGTGGAATGTCAGGCAGGACACTAGTGAGGCCTGGGTCCTCTGGAGGCTAGACAAGGGCTAAGGGCCCCTTCCAAGAAGGCCACTCCTGTATCAGTTGGTAGGATGCAGATGCTGCCCAAGCTGCTGGAATGTCTGCTAAATGCAGGGCATTGCGGGATCTGAGAGCCAGCTCTGGACACCTTGAGTGACCTAGGATCAGAAGCCAATCACTGAGCCCAGCCTACACTTTTAAACCACTACCCGCACCCACAACTCTACCAGGAAGAGCGAGCTGCCCCTGCCCATTTCCTCAATAAAGTCACACTGCAGCAAAGCCTCATTATCCCATGCTGCTCCTGGGCATGAGAACTCCTTCAGGACAAGAGCTTCTTCAAGAAAGATGTAGCTGAGAGCCAGGCGTGGTGGCGCACGCCTTTAATCCCAGCACTCGGGAGGCAGAGCTAGAAGGATCACCATGAGTTCAAGGCCACCCTGAGACTACATAGTGAATTCCAGGTCAGTCTGAGCTAGAGTGAGACCCTACCTCGAAAAACTAAAAAATAATAATAATGAAAAAGAAATAAAAGAAAGATGTAGCTGAGATGAGAGATGCTATTTCAACTCCCAGAGCTGTGTCCACAGCCACAGAGGTGGTAGAACCTTGTGTACAGCGCGATGAGCTTGTGAAGGAGGAACAGGCCCAACGGAGTGGGAATGGGTGTGAAGTGCAAGAGAGAAACACGCTGTTGAGTGGACAAGGCTTAGGGAGAGCTAAGCACTCTTGGGACTGGCCTCCCAGCTGGCGCCGGCTTGTCCTCGGGCCCCAGCAGGACATCTCCACAGTAGGGCAGATGCCAACCAAGTTTCCTCGACAGACTCCAGACCCTTGTCCCTACCCATAGCCCATCAAGGGGATTAGCTTCTAGAGCCGCCATGGGGCACCAAGAAACAGACACAGGCAGAGCCAGTAAGACCAGGGACAAGCTGAGGGATGCTTCTCACCAGAGTCCTGTTTGAGCCAACCCTGTTCCCTACCGCACTCCTAGTATTGGGAAGGGAGCCCTTCTGCCAAGACCCCACAGCTCCCGGTCATTGCTTCTACAGCCCCCGAGGGAACTCCGGGGCCTACAGTGGGCCACAGCATCCCCTGGTGGGAAAAGCCCAAAGCAGCCAGTGAATTAAAGCTTTCCTGCAGCCTCTCTTGGCTTTCCTGCCCACCCAGAACCCATGAGCACAAAAGAGAAAACCGAAGCTCAGAGAAACCAGACTTGACCACGACCAACAACAGATAGGAGTGGAGGTGGAGTGGGGCTGGGCAGAAAAGGAGGGAACAGGGGAACCCTAGGGTCCCCGGGAGACAGAGAGCCATGCTCACCTCCAAGCCCCTTTCCTGATGGCCAGCTTCCTGGTGGTGGTGTTGACCTGGGACACATAACCCACATGGCAGAAGGGTCAGCAGCCCAGACTCCCATACATGAGCCTCTCCACCAGGGCCGCACTATCTCCAGGAAGCCAAGGCACTATAAATGCCTTGGAGGGGGGGCAAATTTTCCCCATGATGCTAAATTACTGTTTAAGTACGTACCCCAGAACTTACATGCTGAAGTCCTATCCCATAGTTTGATGGCATTGGGAAGTGAGTCTGGGAGGCAAGCAGGTCATGAGGATGGACGTCCATGGCATGATTAGTGCTCTTTTTTAAATCATTTTTATTATTTATTTGCAAGGAGAGATAGAATATGAATGGGGGCACCAGGGCCTCTTGCCACTGTAAACAAATTCTAGATGCGTGCACCACTTTGTGCATCTGGCTTCACGCAGGTACTTGGGAATAGAACTTAGGTCATCAGGCTTTGCAAGCAAGTGCCTTTAGTGGCTGAGCCATCTCTCCAGCCCCCAGAATTAGTGCCCTTATTGAGATAACATGTGTAGCCCTAGTACTCTCTTTCCATCAAGTGAGGGTGCAGTAAGAAGACAGCCCACAGAACCCAGCCCACCACATCCTCTGCATGGACTGCAGCCTCCAGACCCATCGTAGGTTGTTTTATAAGCTTTCAGTCAAAGCACCTGTGAAAGCAGCCAGAGCTGAGTGTCCATCACTAAAACTTATACAAGCCGGGCGTGGTGGCGCACGCCTTTAATCCCAGCACTCGGGAGGCAGAGGGAGGAGGATTGCCGTGAGTTCAAGGCCACCCTGAGACTACATAGTGACTTCCAGGTCAGCCTGGACTAGAGCGAGACCCTACCTTGAAAAACAAAGAACCTCAATAGAAAGCCTCCACTAAGTGTAGAATATGTAAAAGAACTCATCAGCCTGGGCCTACAGCCCCGTCCCAACACATGTCAACCCCAGGAAGGTTACTGTATCCAACTGCCAGTACCTATGTGGCTAGAGCCAGAAACACCTGTTCTATGGAGTGTCAGTCAGTGGGTAGGTGTTTATTATGACCCTTCTTCGCTAGCCCAGAGGAAGGTTTAGTGCTGTACATACATGGAAATGACACTTGTTGCATGCATAAATACATGAAGGTATACACAAATTCACAAAGCTTCCAGCCTTGGCAAGAAAACACTGCAGCTGGGAGAGTCCCACCCAGGCATTTCTGAGAGAGACCTGGCCTCCCCTGGATGGCTACAAAGGCCAGGGTTCCCTTCGGCAGAAGCCAGTCCAGGATTTGCATTGCCTGGGGTCATCCCATCAAAATCTCAGTAAAAGAGCAGTTTCTCCAAGGTTGCAGATAGTTTGGTAGCTAATAACAAGAACAGTATTTGCAAAGCTTCTGATTCTCTGAGCCAACACAATAGGGTTCCCCTATGGTGCAGAGGCTCCTCCAATGGCCTCAAAGTCCTGATGGTCCTTGCAGCCTGACTCTAGCAAATTCTATCAGGCCTCAACCCTCACACCAGCTCTTCATATGAAGCTAATCTCCAATTCAGCAGCAAGCTCAAGCCTTACCCAGATATGTCCTGAGGCCTATAAATGAAGCAGGTGGTCTCTGGGGGTGCAAGCAGGATACATCCTGATTGCCATCCTCTCAGGCCACCAGGCGTGCATCCAGTGGCACAGTTGCTGACCTCTGATGTCAACCAAAGGATCCGCTGTGCAAGAGAGCCATGGGAGGCTATGGGCACCTGCGGACAGAGCCTATTCTCTTACTCTGCCCAAAGTAGCCGAGGTCAGCACACAGGGCACCTTTGTAAACAGCCTGCAGAAGCCACAGAGTAGCTTCTCCTGAGCATCTCCCACGTGCCCAGAAGCAAGGATCACCAAGTGGTCTATGGCATGAGAGTTCATGGTGCTCTTAGAGGCAAAGGGCCATGGGGAACCCTCTAGAACTCATCCCCTCATTGGCCTCCTGAAGAGAAGGTGGGCCAGATTTGGACAGCGCCAGTCAGGCCAAGCAGGCAGTGGCAGCGCTAGGCCAAGTCCTCTCACAGTCTGCATAATGCAGGGTAGTTAGAGCCTTCAGAAAGCAGCCGTTCAAGAACCCACTGAAGGTCTCCATCAAGGGGTGGACGGCCCAGTGATTGCCTCTCATTGAATAACCTGGCTGCACCGCTGAAGTCAGAACAGGCAGACGCTCCAAGGCAGCTCTAAGCTTAGGGCCAATCCCACCCCCAAAAGCTGATGCTCGCTGTACCAAGCATGTCCAGCAGCCCTTGGGGAACATCATAAAGCTGTGCTAGGACCAGCACAACCTCAGCAACAGTGCAGAGCATGTGGCATGCATGTGACATTTTGGCTTGAGCCCACTCAGATCCAGGGCTCCGCTGTCCCAGGAGGGAGAGGCCAAGGCAGAGTCAGATGAAACATGGTGAACACAGGTGACCCATCAGGCATGTCTGCTGTGCCATAGATGCTTCCAGGCAGTTGTCCTTGTGTCCTCTCTGGCCCTACCGCAGGAGGCTAGCTTATTCCGACAGAGGCTACAGAGGCCACCCCAATGCTCTGACCTGTCACATGGTGTTATGAGGTCCTTCTCTAGGACTGAGTATCCTATGCCAAAGGAAAGCCATCCAAGGCTACAGACGCTCAGAGCTCAGGGTTAGCCTAGAGAGCAGTGACCTGGGTGAGTTCTGTGTTGGGCGTAGATGGGCTCTGCGGGCTGACAGGCACCATAGGCAGGTCCACGCCTAGTCATGCTGGCCGTGGTACTGTCTCAGAGGTCTTGCAGGCAAAACCCACATCCTTGGCAATACTGCGCACACGGTCAGACACCTGCATCTCCCGGTGCAGGGCTGATGCACAGCAGAACTTCCGGAAGCAGGCCTTGAAGTTCTCATCCAGAAAGGCATAGAGAATGGGGTTGAGACAGCTGTTGACATAACCCAGAGCTGTGCAGAAGCGCAGGATGGCCACTGCAGTCTCACTGCCGGGCTGGACACCCAGTCCTTGGACCAGGACAAAGACCTGCACAGGGGTCCAGCAGCCCACAAACACAGCCACCACCACCAGAACCAGCCGTGTGATGCGCCGCAGGTTCCGGTCCTTTTCTCGGGAGCCTGAGAGCAGACGAACACCACGGAGCCGCCTGATCATAAGGCTGTAGCAGACGGAGATGATCAGCACGGGGATGATGAAGGAAAAGAGAAAGATGCAGATTGCAAACACGGGGCCCCAATAGTCCTGGGGGGCAGGGATCTCCACCAAACACTCGATCTCTGCAAGAGAGAAATGGGGTCAGAGGGGCCACCGAGACCCATGGGAGCCTAGTTGGAAGGGAAGGGCTACCTACTCACCCTCATCCTCCACCTGTGCTGAGCCCATGATGGCAACCGGAACACCAACCACAGAGGCCAAGGCCCAGATGGCCACATTGACAGCCTGGGCTTTGCTGGATGTCCGGACATCAAGGGCGCGGATGGGGTGGCAGATGGCTACGTAGCGATCCACACTCATAGCTGTCAATGTGAAGGTGCTGGTGAACATGTTGTAATAGTCGATGGCGATGACTGTTTTGCACAAGGCATTCCCAAAGGGCCAGAAGCCCAGCAGGATGTCTGTGCCCTGGAAGGGCAGTGTCAGCAGGACCAGAGTATCAGCCAAGGCCAGGTTAAAGATGTAAATGTTGGTAGCTGTCTTCATTTTGGTGTGCCTACAGAGGACAGGGAGAAAGAAAGCTGCACTCAGCCCTTCTCTCGATGAGCCTGCCAGTTTTGCTTCAAGGGACTCACTTGTTGGCTACCATGATGGGCACCAGCTCAACACCAGAGTCACCAAGGAAGTATGTTAAATGGCAGGTCCTGGGCCTCACCCAAGACCCAGTGTGTCCGATTTGGGAACACAGCCTGGGGGGAAAGCTTCAATAAGCTCCTCGAGCAATTTTTGACATCCACAAAAGGGTTTCAAGTCTTAAAGACAGGACTTCCTTGGAAAAGTTGGGGCATGTGGAGAGCCAAAACACAATTTTGATTTGCATGTGAGTGAAGGGAAGAATCACAAGAGAAAGAACTGGGCTCCTCTCCTGAGTCTCCCTTAAGATTCCTCTCAGACTCAACTGGTGGTCCTATAGCTATCAGAGATGCTGCAGAACTCTAGCTATAAAAGCTCATCAAAGGCCTTCTAAGAACACACTCTTGTCTAGTAATAGAAACAGGAAAAGGTGACAGAAATGGGATGGGTGCCCTAGGGTATGATTGCATCCAAGCACCTAAAATAGTGCTAGGAACACTGTAAGTGATTGGTATGTATTTGTGAGATGAATTACTGCTTATGATAGAGGTAGGAAAGGGTCGTTATAATGTTGGTAACAGTGATGAAAGTGAATGACAGTGATTAATGATAGTGGTGCTGATGGTGGTCTGATGGCAACACTAGAGATGATAATAGTTGCTATTATCTAAAATACTAACAAAAGCAATTTAAGAGAGGAAGGGTTTATGTCAGCTTCCAGCTCCAGGTTACCGTCCATCGAGATGGGGAAGGCATGTCAATGGGAGCTTAAGGCAGCTGGTCACATTCAGCCCACAATGAAATGTGATCACAGAGTGATGCCGAATGCTCAGCTATCTTTTTCCTTTTTATGCAGTCCAGGAACACAGGCCACAGTTAGGGTGGGTCGCCCCACCCACCTCAACTAAACTGATCTAGAAAATCTCTCACAGGCATGACAGAAGATCTGTTTCCATGGTGAGTCTAAATACCGTCAGGTTTTTCAATCAATCTAACCATAGATTAACCATTACAAGTCCACCCATTGTCAACTTAACATTCAAACATACACTTTTATAAAAAAATTATTTATTTGTTCATGAGAGGGAGAAATAAAGAAAGAATGGTGCACCAGGGCCTCTCGCAGCTGCTAATGAACTCCGAGTGAACACATGTGCCACCTTGTGCATCTGGCTTTACGTGGGTAATGGCCAATCAAACTGGACTGATAGGCTTTGCAAGACAAAACCTTTAACTGCTGAGTCATCTCCCCAGGCCTTTAAAATGTGATTTTAAGCCATAGCCTTGTACCCCTTTTCCTATACCTTCACAACATGTTATAACGCAAAATGCATTATCTAATTTGAAAAATCTCCATAGTCTTTAACAGTTCTAAAACTGTTTAAAAGTATAAGCACAAGGTCTCTTTTGGGACTCAGGCAGACTCTTATTTTTTTATTTTTTTTGGTTTTTCGAGGTAGGGTCTCACTCTAGCCCAGGCTGACCTGGAATTCACTCTATAGTCTCACTCTATAGTCAGGGTGGCCTTGAACTCATGGCGATCCTCCTACCTCTGCCTCCCGAGTGCTGAGATTAAAGGTGTGCACCACCAAGCCCGGCTCAGGCAGACTCTTAAATGTGAACTCCTACAACAATGAGTTCCATGCTTCCAATATATATCAGCATAAACCAAATATACCAATCCAAAAGGGAAGAACTGGGGAAATAGCATGGAATGATCAGATCAAAGTAAGACCAAAACCCAGTAGGGAAAACACCGATTCCTACAGTTCTGTGTCTGATATCTGGGACTCATGATGAAATCATTTGGGCTCCAAAGGGTTTAAGTAGCTCCGCCCCTACAGCCTGTGCTCTCTCTCCTAGGCCTGAGCATGAAGTTTTCCTTGAAAGATGTCTCATGGTCCTGGCATCTCTAACATCCTGAGGTCTCCATTGCAATTTAGAGTTTACCTTAACAGTTTCACACCGGAGCTTCACAGTGACACTCTGCAGGAATTTTAACCCTGCCTCACACTGCTTAGCCTCAGCAGTTCTCTGGAATAGCAGGAAGATACTTTATGGTCCTGTCAATCTTGTAGCTTTCATTCTTCCAAACCCAGGACCATGTGGGTAATGGTACCAAGTTATGCTATCAGATCAGGATGAAGCCTTGTGCCCATGGATCACAATTGTAGCAGCTTCTAGATGCTGCCCTCCCAGGAGCAGAGAGCTCCTGCATTTTCTCTTTCGAAAGAATTAGCATTCTTTGCCTATCTTTCAGCTCTGCGTCTTGCTCTCTTTTATTGTAGATCTGAATAAGAGCAATGCAGAGAAGCTAAACCACAGGCTTTTCTGTCTTGAAATTTCCTCAACCAAAACCAAATACATGGGCTGGTGAGATGGCTCAGTGGTTAAGTGCCTAAGGCCCCAGGTTCAATTCTCGAGGACCCACATAAGCCAGACCCACAAGGTGGTGGCCCTGGTGCACTCGCTCTCTCTCTCTCTCTCTCTCTCTCTCTCTCTCTCTCTCTCTCTCTCTCTCTCTCTCTGTATCTCTCTGCTTGAATATGAATAAATAAAATATTAAAAAAACAAATACATTAGTCTATTACTTTTAAATTCAACTTTTCTTGCCTTCTCAGGCCATGGTCAGCCTGTTTCTTTGCCAGAATATAATATGAAGTGTCTGTATCCCAAATCCTGATAAAGTGTTTCCCCACCACCACCCTTTGGAAGGTCATGAGTCAAGCCTCTAGAGCCCATATTTCTCTTCCAAACTCCCATCAAAATGGCCTATAAAGCTCTACTTATGGAATTGTAAGGTTTCTCTAATCCAAATTTTCAAATTCTGACCCAGTCCTCGGTACCAATTTTCTGTACCAGTTATCTTCTTGTTGCTGAGAGAAAAGACCTGACAAACATCAGTTTAAGGAAGGGTTTATTTCATCTTATAATTCCCGCTACAGTCCATTGTAATGGGAATGCACTGTGGCAGGAGCTTGATGCAACTGCTCAGTCCATAGGAAGAAGCAGAGTGATGAAGGCTAAATGCTCAACTAGCTCTTTTTTACACAATCCAGGCACCAAACCTATGGGATGGCATTGCCCACAGTTAGAGTGGGTCCCCCACCTAACTATTTTAATCTAAAAAATCACTCACAAACACGACTAGAAATTTGTTTCCATGGTGATTCTAAATCCTGTCAACTTGAGAATCCGAGATTAAGCATTACATTTTTTATGAGGAAATTTGAGATTTGGTTCTGTCTTTTAGAGACAGATTAAGCACAGAAGACTTAATTTCTTTTTTTTCCTGTCTCCTTTTTTGGTTGTTCTTTAAGACAGGGTTATCCCTGTATCCCAGGCTGTCCAGAACTCATTACATAGACCAGGTTTGCCTTCAACTCACAGCAATCCACATGCCTCAGCCTTCCCAGTCCTGAGATTATAGGTGTGACCCAGTACATGTAACTGGGCTTTAATTTCTACAAACAACAATGAGAATGAGAATGATAGATATCTGAGCCAAGCTTTTCACCTAGATTTTATTTCATCTGAGATTAACAAAAATGTTAAATAGGCAGGCGTGGTGGCACACGCCTTTAATCCCAGCACTCGGGAAGCAGAGGTAGGAGGATCACCATGAGTTCAAGGCCACCCTGAGACTGCATAGTGAATTCCAGGTCAGCCTGGGCTAGGGTGAGACCCTACTTCAAAACACCAGGAAAAGAGCTGGAGAGATGGCTCAGAGGATAAGGCACTTGCCTCTGGTGCCTAAGGCTCTGGGTTCAATTCCCCAGGACCCACATAAGCCAGACCCACAAGGTGGTGGCCCTGGTGTATTCTCTCTCTCTCTCTCTCTCTCT